>CAIGRR010139559.1:0-16339 GCA_903798365.1 Fraxinus sp. 1973-6204 | reverse complement strand
AAAAGAAACATAAACAATCACGACTTTACGTTTCACAATTAATGTAAAATTATTTTTGATATTTAAAATTTATCGACCATATATTTATCATGGCCGCACTTCAACATTTTCAACAAATTTTAAATTGTTTAAAAAGTATATTTGTAACTTAAAATACTGAATCAATCGTTAAAAAAAAAGGCTTAGTCGAGCCGAGTCGGGCCAAAAGCCATTTGGCTCGGCTCGGGGATGCTACAAAAAAATAAAAATAAAAAATTGGCTTAACCGTGCCTAGTCGAGCCATCGGCTTATGAACAGTACTACCAAAGTGATTCTTTTATTAATGTAGGATATGAACGAAACTTGTTGATGGAATACGAAGAATTGACCAGTGGTCTTCTGTAAATGAATTGAACCAACTCTGCTAGGTTAGAGAGGTGTTATATGTATAATCATGATTGACAACTTTGTTAATAACCATAAGTTGGTAGGAATTTACACCATCCATTTTAAAAAACTGTTTTTTAAATCAACAACGCGGATCTTAATAACATATGGGTTGTCAACAAAGATTGCACAAATAGCTTTATTCGGTTAATAAAATGTTCGTGCATATGTGGTGTTGATTGAAATTAGAAGTCGAACTTTAATGTGTTTATTGAAAAATAGCCAAATAGTAGTCATAAAGATGTCCTTTGTGATGATATGTTCACAAATTGCTGACAAAGAACGTAACAATTAGGGTTGAATAACGAAACCGCAAATCGAACTAAAATCGTTAGTTTGAATCCACGTTGATCCGTCAGCGTTTTGTTTTGAATGAACCAAACCTCTTTAGAGTGGTTTGGTTTAGATTATGCAAACTGTTTTACAACGTCAAAATTGTTTTAAAAAATAAATAAATTAAGGGTGTGTTTGAGTCACATTATTTTGGAAGAATGTATTTTGGAATAGTAGATTGATGAAGAATATGTGGTTGAAAAAGAAAGAAAAGTTATGAAAAGAGCTCATAAATCAAGTATTAACTATCACTAAATCAATTTTCAGGTCTTAAGTTTAAAAATGCAAAAATCAGGTATTTGTTAATTAATTAAATACATTTTATTAATTAGATATATTAAACTCACAATTACATAATTCATGGTCACATATGTATCATTATGAGTCACAAATTATTTACGGTCACATTTTATCAAATTAATTGGTCACAAATTATTTCGAGGTCACAAATCAAAAATTTTATACAACACGGTTTATTTTATTGGTCACAGATCAAAAAAATTGTAGGTCACATTTTATCGATCGGTCACATATTTTCAAGTTGAATCAAATAGTTTCTCACATACATTGAAACACCCCACCCCGATTTGATCCACCACCCATACTTGATTACAAATGACCAAATAATTAGTCACATACACCAAATAGTGGTCACATACAACCGTTACCAATACTACCTCCACGGCCACTACGGTAACTGCGACCATCCTCACCCGGCCACTGTCGCCACACCACCACACCACTGTCGCCGCCACCACACCATCGCTGTTGTCGCCACACCACCACAACCACCACCACAACACCGACACCACCAGAGAAATGCACCACCGTTGCCAACAAAGAAACGCACCACCATCGCCGCCAAAAACAACGCCATGACTATCACACGTCGTCGTTGCCGCCACAAACACCTGCTGCAACACCACACACCACCTCCACCTCCACCTACAACTTCAATCACCCACCAACAGCCAACTCTCCACAAACAGCCACCACCTCACAATGTCGTCACCGCCTCCACTATCTCCATCAACCACCACCACAACTACCATTTCCAACAACAAATAAGATCCAAACCAGATTCCGCCACCATCACTGCGACCACCAGATATGCCATCACCACCATCACCTCCATCACTACAACTACCAAATTCGTCACCCAATACAACCAACAGTCCACAACCACCGTATTGCCATCAACGCGACCACCAGATCTGCCACCCAACACAGCCAACACACTTCCATCGACAGAGAAGGGAGGCGTCGCCTGTGAAGGTTGGTAGAGAGAGAATAGAGAAGGCGGATATGAGAGAAGGTGGAGAAGACGGGAGAGAGAGAAGACGAAGAGAGAAAGAAAATGAAAATTGTTTCTAGGGTTTGGGATGAAATTGATTTATTTGAGAGAGAGAGAGAGAGAGAGAGAGAGAGAGAGAGAGTTGAGAAATTGATTATTTTAGGGGTTGGATAAATTTAGGGTTTTATATGTAAAATAAAATACCTGATTTTTGAATAATTAAACTTTCCATTTGATTTTTGAAAATCAATCTTTAAACACTTGATTTTTTTGTAATTTCCTCAAAAATTATTGATGTGATGGAAAATATTATTTTATTAAAGAATGTGTGGTTGAAAATGAGCAGAAGAATGAGAATGAAATTTTTTAATGTGGATCAAACAGGCTAAATGGCTAATAAGCCTCCGTTTGGTAGGCATTAAAATGAAAGTTTGTAGAAAAAATGTGACCGTTAGTGGGCCAATCTGGGACCCACCATAGAGATAAAAAATCTAATAAATTGGTTGGAATATAGCCCAACGGCTCTTTTTTTCATTTTAATGCCTACCAAACGGATGCTTAATTTAAATTTTATCCAGCCTAATTAAAATTGAACACATCTCAAACTAAATAGACAATTATTCATCCTAATTAATTATTTAAATCATACACAAATACACATCAATTATCACAACTGTGAATGCACAATTCCCAAATTTCATGAAATATTGAACAATTGCTACTACACCATATTTATCTACCGTCCATTACAATTGAGTAGACAATTAATCTATATTTCAATTCAAACTCACACATTTCTTTTTCTTTTTCTTTTAGTAATAATTTTCTCAAATTTCATCCAAAGATACTTATTTATTTGTAATTATTTGCTATATTTTATTGATGCTGAGTTGTTGTGTTCTAATTTGTGTCCGGCTATCTAAACTTTTTAGCGGAAAGCAGTTTTTGTTTGTTTCTTAACCACCTAATCAAGTCATTCAATTAATTAATTATTTTCATTTTAACTCAATTTTTAGATTTTTCTTGATTTCTAGAATCTAGCAGGTGGATTACTTAAATGGTTATTTTGAAAATTTGACCAATAAATATTTCGATATATTATTTTGGTGAAAACTGAATGCATATGAATAAATGATTGTCCCCTTAAATTGCTAAAGATATATTGACTTTTCGAATATTCATAATTGCTAGTGGTTGAATACGTGATTCCTTCATGAATTCATTGAGTGCAAATTTGGTTGAAACAGTGATTTACCCTAAAAATTGGATGACAAGGAACTTATAGTGATTCATCCATATTTGGATGAGGTAGAAGCACATGATGATTCAACAAAAAGTTATTGAAGTTGTTATCTTGTTTGATCTTTTTTATTCATTTTCTTTTACTAGTTTTTTTTTTTTTGTATCATTTAATTATAATCAATGAATTCATACACCATATTCTTATCTTTGTAGAGAATGAATCATGTATTAAAAATGCAAATCGTCAATTAATATCGACTAGGAGGTTAAAATATTTTTATCATGTGTTGCATTGTAATTATTAGGATTATAGAACTTTGGTTTTTAATATTTTTAATGATATTATTTATGTTTTAATGTGAGATTTTAGACTAATATTTATGATTTAATATTTCGATATTTCTTTTGTTAAATCATGATTTTAAACCGAACCAAACAGAAAAAATGATTTGATTTGGAAAGATTTCAAACCGCTTTAAATGATTTGGTTTGAAAATTTGTTGAGTTAGTGTTTTAATTACTATTTTGTTGTCTATGATTATTTTTTCACCTAAGATATTTTATATTATTACTTAATGAAAAAAATGTCGATAAATGAATTTTATCAAATTATTTCTTTTAATTTATTAGTTGTTACTAAGACTACGGTCATAAAACTCTTAAGGAACAAAAGTTTTTTAACTGCGTATGGCTTATTAAAGGTCTTATGCAATCACTTATTGGGAGAAGAATGAAGTTTTGAATAGTATTTTTGGAGAATGTGTGGTGGAGAATCTTACTGTAGCAAACAAAGTTTTAGATTAATGGTTGACAAACAGGGGCTTAAATTGCTTTGAAATTAATTTTGAATTTTAAATTAATAGATGCAATGTGATCATCCAAAACGTTTTTTTTACTTGACTCATCTCAACTTTGATTTTTATTATTTCAACATAAGTTCTAAATCATATTAATGGGGGTGGGGTATAATTTCATTCCGTTTGACAAATTTATAAATTAATTTATAAAAATGAATATTGTGAATCTTACAAAACGTATGAATAACAAATAAGTAATAATTATGTTTATGTAATTAAAATAAGTAATAAGTGTTTTGCTATTTGTAACCCCGATGTACACAATGGGGGGGTCACGTCCAATAAAAAAATTGTGGGCCCCTTCTATTGTGAGGGAGGTTGTATACCGGGGTTGAAACCCTGGTGTACACAGCAAAATTCAAATAATAATCATGATTGATGTTATCTAAAGCGTGTTCGGTATAGATTAAAATCGGATTAAAATTGAAAAACTAGTCGTTATTGTTGACTTTTAAGGCCCGTTTGGTAGAGATTAAAATCCAATTAAAATTGAAAATATGATCGTTATTGGGTCTCACTCGTTTAATAAAAGTTAACAATAACGGCTAGTTTTTCAATTTTAATCCGATTTTAATTTCTACCGAACATGCCCTTTTAGATGAGTGTGACCTAATGATGGCTATATTTTTAATTTTAATTGAATTTTAAACGTGATCGAACACACCCTTAATTGAATTTTAAGCGTGATCGAACACACCCTTAATTGAATGTTAAACTTGTTGTCAAAGAAAGTATACATATATAGTACCATTGATTCGCAAAACCTACATGAACGTTATTGTTGATGCCCATTAGAGTGGGAAAGGTTTGAAAATTTGAAATTCAAAATCATGACAATTAGAACGTTTACACATTATTTAATTCCAAAAATAACCCTTCGTTGAATAAAAATAAATCCTCCGCCTTATATTTCCATGTCTCTCACACACAGATACATTCCACATGTATGTATGTCTTCAGTATCTTCAGATTTGGACTTTTCTTTGACTTCATTTTCGTCTTAATTGTTATTTTTCCGAGTGGTTATTTAAGATTCAAGAAATCGTGAAATTTGGACGCGAATACGAAATGGGTCAGATCCAGTACTCTGAGAAATACTTCGACGACTCCTACGAGTACAGGTGTTTTTTCGAATTTATTTGAATTTCCCTTTTTTAATTGTTAAATGTTTCGTTTTTTGAGNTTAAGATTCAAGAAATCGTGAAATTTGGACGCGAATACGAAATGGGTCAGATCCAGTACTCTGAGAAATACTTCGACGACTCCTACGAGTACAGGTGTTTTTTCGAATTTATTTGAATTTCCCTTTTTTAATTGTTAAATGTTTCGTTTTTTGAGGATAATCTTGCATTTTTTGGGCAATTTTTGAATTTTCAGGCACGTTGTTCTTCCACCAGAAGTGGCTAAACTGCTTCCCAAGAATCGTATTCTCTCTGAAGTAAGTTTTTCATATTCCTGCTTATTCGTATAGTTATGGATGAGGTTTATTTATTTATCGTTTTTTTAGTGCATTTATTGTGTGTTGAATTTCATGGGCTTTTGTTTGGTGACTAAGATTAGGGATCAGAAACTAAATTGGAAAACAACAGAGGATTTCAGCAGACTAAATTTATATCATCTCCACTTGCATAATATTTTGCGTTTGTGTATCTGAATTTATTTAAATCAAGCTTTATAATAATTGTCTTCTTTTCTTCATTCATATAGAAGCTTTATTTTGTTATTTTTAGAATGAATGGCGAGCGATTGGGGTTCAGCAGAGTCGTGGGTGGGTCCATTATGCAGTTCACCGTCCGGAGCCACACATCATGCTCTTCAGGAGGCCACTGAACTATCAGCAGCAGCAGGAGAATCAAGCTCCACAAGTTCTTGCCAAGTGAAGAATCAACGCTCTGGTTTTCCTTGCCGATATTTTCATTTCTGCTAGAAATGAACTTGCTATAAGAAAATACAATATTATGAAATTTGTGTTCTCGGAGTGAATGTTAAAAGTGTTTGGATATGCCTAGCCCAGAATCAAGTGTTGAATTTCCGTTTCAATGACTTTGATCTAAATAGTACTTGAAACTTGCTCTTAGTGTTGGGAAATTGTTTAATTTGTCACGCGGGCGAACTACAAGATCACCCCTTTCATTCTGAGGTGATGGAGGGATTGTATCATTCGAGTCTTTTTTTTTTTTTTGGGTAATTAATGTGTATAAAAACTATCTTAAAATTAAGCTCAAAATTAGAGTGATTTAATAAAGAACTAAGTAATTGAGCTTTGAGTATCTAAATAAAGTGTGAGCCGAATTATATATATAGAGATCAGATTCTTTAGGATTGTATTTGACGATGAGTTATGGTTTTTGCATAATTGATTTTCATTCTTTGTGTCATTTCATAAAAACAAGTATACGAGAGAAAATATATTGAAGTTGAGGATTCAAAACCCATAATTAAGAATAAGGATTGAAGAATTTAAGAACCCATAAATATGAATCAAAGTGAAGACATTCAATATTATGAAGCAAGAAGCTAAAATCAAGATCAAGAACTCAAGAATCAATAGAGTCAATAATCAAGATCAAATATTAAACAATAATTCTCAATGATAAGATATGTTCCACACTTTATAATTCTCTTGATAATTGGACATGGAAGATATTGACAATAAAATAATTAGATTTTTATGTTTTTAAGATTTAGGGTGTGTTTGATCCACATTATTTTGTAAGAATGCATTCTGTAATAGTAGATTGATGGATAATGTGTGGTTAAAAAAGAAGGAAAAGTTATTGATGTGATGTAAAATATTATTTTATTGAAAAATGTGCGGCTGAAAATGAGTAGAAGAATGAAAATGAAAAAAATAATGTGTACCAAACAGGGGCTTAAAGTTTCATAAAATTCTAATAAGTGATATCAAAACCAACTCCATGTTAAATTATTGAGATTAAAGAAAGAATTTTATGGTTGAAGTTCATTATTTGGATTTCTCAATTTTGGGACAAAAATTTTAGCCCTAAATTTCAAATTAAGGATTTTTGGGGTGTTTTTAAATTTAACAATTTGATGAATATTGAATTTTAGTACGATTATAACTGATTATTTTTATTTTGAATTAAACTTTGTACAAAAAAGACTTGTGGCAGCAACTTTGTCTGTGTGAATGATTATTGAGTAGGTTGCTTGTTACATCATTACTTGATATTTGAAAAATGTGGTAGTAGACAACCATTTCCATTCATATTTATGGAGGCCTTTTTGGCATATGTAATTGGTATTTTATGAAAAGAACATTCAAAATTATGACTACACGATGCTCCTGGACAATAAAGAAACGGGTGATGCGGTGCTGACTTTTATTTATTTTTTAAACAAAAGAAGATTAAAAAATATATTTAAAAGAGCAATTAATTTCAATCTTGATATTTAAAATTTCTTTCGAATTATCAATTTTCTAAAATAAGTTAATTGAAACAACATAATTCCAATGTAACATCTCTTATCTAAATTAATTTATTTGGATATTAGGAAGGTAGTGTGTACATAATTCATGCGAATATTCACTAGCCCAAATGAAGATAAATATTTGGTCGAATTATTTGCACACCCGTAATAATAAATATGCGACAATTATAAAGTTTATTTTTTACGTGAACATTGAGTCGGTCCAAAGACAAATTTATTGTTTGACATGATTTATTATCAATATTTGATTGCTGCACCAAGAGTACCACTTACAAGTTGATATTTCTGTTTAAAGACTAAATGTCAATGTTGTGCCCGATTTTTTGTGATGAGGTCTACCATTATTTGAATTTATTTATTGCTCAATATGAATTCCCATGTGAACATGTTAATTAGGTTTAAGTTGTCTCTTCAATTAATTCATCAACTTATGTAATATCTGATAACATCAATTCAATTATTGTACTAAACCAAAGTTTGAGGGGGTGGAAAGAGAACGTTTGTATCGTTCTTGGTGGCATAGAGAATTAATCCCCATTTATAGGGAATTAATTCACAGAGGGCTCACCAGGTTACTCACATGGGTGGGCCCCACCATGTATTAAAAAAATTATGTGTGGGTCCCACTTGTGTGAGTACTCTGTAACACAGTGAGTTTTCTTTTTGTACGTGTAGCGCGGTTGATAGATCTAGACATTGCGTTGAGGACTGAAAACTTATGCGGTTTGAACGATCTCATTTATTCGAGTCCCCTTTTTATTAGCGAAACCCTTATACGTAAAAATAGTGTGTTGTTCAGTCAATAATGAGGTGTAAAATTTCAGTAACATTCAAGGGCGCTATGTTTGATAAGATAATTATTGTAGATTTTTTTTTGAAAACAAATTGAAAAACACTTTTCAAGACGCGATGAGGCTGAAACTAGTGCTGATGAGTGTGGTTTACTCATTGTTTTATTACCTCTTAAACTTGTTATTATGATTGTGTGTTTAATGTGTGTTTTTAGGACCTTTTTAGGACGTTTTAATGTGTGTATTAATGTTGTTTTACATGTTAGGTGAATTGGTGTGGTGTAAAACTTGGAGAAAATAATAATTTTGGCATGAATCAAGGAGAAGTTGATGTTGATTAGGTGAAATTATATGATTAAAGGCTAAATTGAAAAGAAATAAATGAATAACGACGAAAAATGGTGAAATTCAAAGTTTGAGGACTAAATTATGACTTTTCAATAGTTGATTCAGACCACAAAACGATAATTGAAGATTGTTAGGAATCAACCGGATGCGATTATAAGTCAAAAAGAAGTGAAATATGATCAAAATATCTTTACAAATCAATTTTCAACAGCACAAGTATGTTCCAAATTTTTAACCGGAGATTGAGACCCATTCTTAACATAGTAAACATTCGAATTGGAAAAATCCATCTGAAGTAAAGTTATAACCATTTGAGTTTTCTTTCCAATACATTTTGAATCATATCAATCGGATATCGGAAGAAAATATTATGATAAAAATATTGAAAGATGCGCAGTACTATTTTTCCACCCGAAAGTGGGCGACGCAGTGCCACCGTTACTAAATTTCAACAGTAACACGGCGCCACAGTGCCACGATTGTGGCGTCTGGGTGCCGCTAGGCGAGAAAATAGTTTTGATTTTTTTTGGACTATTTTCTTGCCCCAAATTGACCCCAACCCTCCAAGACTTCAAAATATTATAAATGCAACTTTAAAGACAACTTTTCAACAATCATCGAATCAAGTGTAAGAATTGAAGGGGACGAATCAAGAAATCAAGGAGGCAAAGACAACTTGGCGAAGAAGATTGATTCAACCATCCAAAAAATAGTTTTATCTTTCTTCTCTTCATGTTATTCTTTCCGAATTGTAAATATTTCATGTCTCATATCATGAACTAAATAATTCTTCTAGAGTTTGATTATCCAAAAGTTGAGGATATAATTTGATTTTGTTTTAGTTATTTTTATGAAATTTTCCAATTCCATTTATTTGTATCGTTGATTTAATGCTTTCAATTAATTAGCCACTAATTGAATGATTAGATGCTAGTCAATTCCAGTACTCGAGCGGGAGAATTAGACACGATTACAACAACAACACGATCTAAATTTTATGGGTTTTGAGAGAAAGTGTAGAGTCTATGAAACTTGTTCTATCTAAAAATCATGATCTTGATAAATCTTGATTTTAATTTGGAATAGAGATATTGAAATTAATCTCTACGATTAAATTTAATCCAGTACTTGAGAGAGGGGGTAGAATTAAATTAGGATCCTTGCTTATAAACATGAAAAATTGATTAAAAATAACTAGGTTTTTGAAAATCATATTTGATTGTTAGGTGAAATCATACCCTAGGCTCTCCTATATTGATAAATTTGTATAACTTACATTCATTCGTTGAATTCGTCACAACATCCACATTTAATTAGTTCAAACCCATTGATTTTATAATTTGATTGTTTAGATAAAATAGAGAATACACAATTATAGTACTTGGCAGAAATTAAATATCAATCTCTGTGAGTCCGACATTCTAACTCCATTATTATATTACAAAACTTGATATCGTACACTTGCGGTATAAATACATTGTATAAAACACGTGACAAGTTTTTTCATTGTTGCTGAGAATTATTTTATTTGATTTTTAGGGCTCGTTTGATTCTCATTTTTGTAAAATGAGAATGAAAAATATAGTCTTTATTGGACCACACACAATAGATAGAAATTCTAAATTGATGATTTCATATGATGGATAACAGTCATATTTTTCACTTTTATGAATGAAAAATGAGAAACAAACGGGGGCTTAGTTATATTATTACTAACTAGCTTTTGTTTTAATTTAGATTTCTTTATTTTGTTAATTTTTGCTACCCACCCCGATCTCTCTTTTGTTTGGTATTTTTTCATGTACTTATCAGTAGTATATTCACAAAGGTATAGGAGCAAAACAATTGCAATAAGTAATTTCGACATAGATAATAGTGATGTGGTTGTAGAAGATATATATTGTGAGCTTTGTTAAGGGATGCATGATCCTGTGCACTATTTGTATACATGTAGTGACTCTCGTAGGCTAAAGCTTCTGCGGTATATACAATATTTTATGGGTTTTGAGAGAAAGTGTAGAATCTATGAAACTTATTCCATTTAAAAACCATGATCTTAATAAATCTTGATTTTAGTTCGGTATAGAGATATTTGAATTAATTTTTAGGATTAAATTTTACCATGTACTCGAGAGATGTGGTAGAATTACATTAGGTTTCTTACTTGTAAACATAGAAAATTGATTAGAGATAACTAAGTGTTTGAAAATCATATAATAGTTAGGTGAAATCACACCATAAGCTCTCATATATTGATTAATTTGTATAACTTTCATTCATTCGTTGAATTCATCACAACTTTCACATTTAATTAGTTCAAACCATTGATTTTATAATTTGATTATCTAGATAAAGTAGAGGCTACACAATTATAGTACTTGGTAGAAATTAAATATCAATCCTTATTGGTTCGACATCCTAACTTCATTATTATATTACAAAACTTGATACTATACACTTGCGATATATTTACGTTGTATAAAATACGTGATAAGTATGCTTCCACAAACTTGATTTCATTAAGTATAAGGGTAAAGAAAATATAAGGGAGTACATCATGAATATGTCTCATCTTACTTCAAAACCAAATGTATTAAAGTTTGAGCTGTCTGATGACTTGCTCGTGCATTTGGTTTTGATTTCTCTTCTTTCACAATTCAATTAATCTAAGGTCAGTTACAGTTGTCAAAAGGGAAAGTGGACTCTTGATGAGCTCATTTCATATTGTGTGCAAGAAGAAGAAATGCTATAGTAAGAGAGAACTGAAAGTGTTCAATTGGCAAGTACATCTAAGGACAAGTTAAAGAATAAGGAAGTTGCATCCGACTCAATTCAAAAGAAACAACAAAAGCTTGAAAAAGATAAATAATAAAGCTTTTACTTTTGTGAAAATCTAGAATACATAAAGAAAGATTGTACTGACTACACTTGGCGAGTAAAGAAAATTACACTTCTCAATTTGGTTTGTTTTAAGGTTAAATTAGTTTCAATACCGAGACACATTTGGTGGATAAATTCAGGTGCCACTACTTATATAAATGCGTCTATGTAGGGTTGTCTGAACTGCCAAAAGCCAATGGATGCTGAAATATTCATCTATGTAGGGTGATGACAAATCAATTAAAGTTGAGGCTATCGGGTCTTTTAGGTTATCATTAAAAAATGGTTATTATTTTGATTTGAGAGAGACAATTGTGGTATCGTCTTTTAGACGAAATCTTGTTTCTATTTCTATATTGGACAAATTCAGTTACTTTTGTTCATGTGGAAATAATCAATTTAGTTTTTTCTTGATTCAAATATTGTATGTACTAGTTCCTCATCTAATTATGATGACCTATGTTTCCTTAATACATTTGGCTCTTCTAAAGAAACATTGCATGTGAATTCACGCGGTATTAAACATAAATTAACTAATAAGAATTATGCTTCGTTATGGCACAAGGTCACATCTCTCAAAAGAGAGAAGAAAAGCTTGTATCTGAAGTAATTCTTGATCCCCTTAATGTTTCAGATTTAATCGTTTATGTTAATTACACTAAGGAAAAACAAACAAATATAATGAGAGATTATGTGTCAATAGGATTTCAGACGTCTTAGAACTAATTTAATATCTGTGGGCCATTTCCTTTGGCTTCTTAAGATGGTCAACAGTAATTTATTACGTTCATAGACGAGTTTTTCTTGTTATGGCTACCCGTATCTCATTCATGAGAAATCTTAGTCATTTGACATGTTCAAAGCTTACAAGGTTGGGGTTGAAAATCAACTCAGTAAAAGAATAAAACACGTCAGATCTGAGCGTATTAGTGAATACTATGATAGATATGATAGATCATGAGAACAATATTCAGGTCATTTTGCTAAAATTCCTAGAGGAATATGGAATAGTCCCATCGTACACTATGTCGGGTCCTCTGGCGTGAATGAAGTTATTGAGAGATGAAACAAAACACTTAAGGACATGATAAAGAGTATGATTAGTCATTTCACCTTATCAGATTCTCTCCAGGAAGAAGCATTAAAGATTGCACCTTAAATTCTCAATAAAGTTCCAACTAAAGCACATTTAAGAGGTTTTTTTTTTTTTTTTTTAAAATACCCCAAGGTCAATTTTTGAAATGGGAAATATTTGATTCATTGAGGATATAGAGTTTGCGTAGGGAGATAAGGTTATAAGGTTGATGATTTTGTCTTTGAGGAATGATATGTATATATCTCTTCTATTGCAATTGACAATGATCAGGACCATGGAAAAATTCTTGTTCCAAATCTTGTTCAAGAAGCAATTTTGAATCAAGACAATATTACAAAAAACCTCTATACACAATTAAAAGATTGTTTAAGAAGAACAAACTTAACAACCTCAAAAATAAATTCCATTAAGGAGATCCATTAAAGAAAAGAAAGGCAATTTAGAGATTTTATAGTCTTTCTCCAAGAAAATAAGGATGGTACTGTATTGGTGGTAGAAGATCTGATCAATCAACTTTCATCATGCAATGCAAATGAATAATTTTCAAGAGTGGATTGATATCATGAATAAATAAATAAAGCTCATGAGTAACAATGACGTTTGAGAACTCATCATATTGCCTGAAGGTATGGAACTCATTGGTTGTAAATGAATATTGAAAATTAAGAGGGATTTGAAGGGTGATGTGGAGAGATATAATGCTTGTCTGGTTGTAAATGACTTTATTCAAAAGGAAGGCAATAACTTTGAGAAAACCTTCTCTTCGATTTTTACGAAAAACTCTTTTAGGACTATTGCAACACTTGTGACACATTTTGATCTTGAACTACATTTGATAGTTTACAAATTAAAAAAATTCATCAATGGGTTTGAGCAGGTTTCCCGTCAATGGTATCACAAATTTCATCAAATAATTGTCTTGTTTGGTTTTGAGATGAATTCAGTTGATGATTGTTTATATCACAAGTTCAGTGTGAGTAAACGTATTTTCTAGTGTTACATGTCGATAACATATTGCTTGTCTGCAATGATATAGACTTATTACACGAAACCAAGAGATTCCCGTCATGTAATTTTGAAACGAAAGATCTTGGTAACGCCTCTTTTGTGTCAATGATATAGATACACCAAAATCATTCTTGGGATATTTTTGGATTATTACAAAAGAGTTATATCGAGAATGTTCTTAAAAAATTTGGGTTGCAAGAATGTAAATCAGGTGATACCCCTATTGTTAAGGGAAACAACTTTAATCTCAATCAATGCCTTAAGGATAAATTTAAAGAAAATGAATATAGAAAACTCTCTATGCTTCAGCAATTAAGAGTTTAATGTATGCTTAAGTTGCATACATTCGGATATATCATTCATTATTGAAATGTTAGACAGATATTTAAGTAACTTTGGGATGGATGTTTGAAAATCAGCCAAGCAGGTTATTCAGTATCTATAGAGAACTAAAGATCAGATGATTACACACAGAAAATCAGACCAATTGTAGATCATTGGATATCCTGATTTTGGTCATGGAATATAACTGCATAATTTTGTCAATGGCTGTATATTTTGGATGAAATTGAAAGACCATTTAAGTTATTTTATAATAATAGCAGTCTTGTATTCTAATAGGACTTGATGATATCAAAGGTTTTAAACATCAAATTTCAAGTTATTAAGTAAAGAATTCAGAGTGGTCAAGTTTTCATAAAGTATATTAGGACAAACTCCATAATTATGGATCTATTTACTAAATGGCTGTCACCCAAGGTCTTGCATAAGCATAATGTTTGCATGAGTGTTGCATCTTTTGATGATATGTCAGTTTAAAGAGAGTCTGTGTTTGGATGTTATTTATTTTAGACACATATTTTTATCCATGAATATTCAGTTTAATTCAGAAATATAGTATTCAGTTCGGTTTTCACTCTGATTAAAGTTTTTTGTTTGATCTCATTAAAGAATAAGGTAGGACCAATTAAAAATAGGTATATTCGGCACATTACATGTAATTTTCATGCTACACATCCACATTTGATTTATGTCATTTGGTTGTGTTGATAAACGTGATCATTGCATGCTTAGTAATGATATTTGTAATGAAAACCGCTTTGATCATTTATTAACATAATTAATGGACAAGATTGTTTGGAGCAACTTTTGGTTATGAGAGCAAAAGTATTAAGCTCATAAGGTTATACACATTTATAAGATAACATATGAGGTCCAGTGGGAGATTGTTGGGAAATTATTTAATTTGTCATGTGGGCCGATATATGTAATTAATTGTATATAAATGTTATTTTAAAATTAAACCCAAAATTAAAGTGATCTAATAAAGAATTAAGTAATTGGACTCTGGGCATCTAAATAGAGTGTGAGCAGATTATATGTGAGAGACCGAATCCATTAGGATTGTATTTGACGATAGACCAAATACATATAAAAACTATATATAGGATTGTGGTTTCTAATTCATATATGATTCTCATTCTTTGTATCATTCTATCAACACAAAAATATAAGAGAAAACATATTGAAAAAGAAGATTCAAAACCCACAATCAAGAACAATGATCGAAGAAATCAAGGACCCATAATCATGAATCAAATTGAAGAACAAGACAATCAGTATTATGGAGCAAGAAGCCAAAATTAAGATCAAGAACTCAATAATCAAAAGAGCCAATAATCAAGATCAAGTATTAAAAAATAATTTCCAATGAATTAAGGTATGTTCCGCTTTTTATAATTCTTTTGGTGATTTGACATAGAGAATTTTGGTAATAAAGTAATTACGTTTTCATATTTTTAAGATTTAAAGTTTCATAAAATTGTACTACTTCAGTTTCTTTCTTGAATGTTTCAATACATTTGCAAGTATAAGGGCTTTATGGCAGATTTTATTGATCTATCATTATATTATTATCTTTTGTCACTTGGTTGCTGATGCTTGGTTATTATCTTGGACCAAGGATTTTTTGTACTTGCCTCTTGTCTTAATCATTCCCATTTCCTAGGGGATGTTAAGTGGTCAGAAAGTACTACTACTACTACATGTTTGCAAGGGTGATTGGATAGCGCTAGACAACGTTAAAGTAGTTAATTCTGTTAATTGTTGAATATTCTGTTTAATATCATCTAATGATTAGTACCGAACATGTACTTGATGTTTTTGATGTGAACAACGTCCCCTCTCTTTTAACTAGGGCATTTGCACAATATTGGCAATTATGCGTCCAAAGTTTTTAGTTCCAGCATGTAACCAATATTACTGGTTCCTGTTGAATTTTTTCACATCAAAGCTGAAGGGAATTGGCACAATGATGTAAAATGGCCCAATGGGCCTAATGAGTCAGCCCAGCTTGAATTGAAGTCCAGCCAAAAAAATCTGTTTTAATAACTTGGTGCAAGAATCGTGTTTTCTGTGGGAAAAATTGAAACCGTGTTTTTATCCTACCTAATTGAATGCTCAGTATGTCACCATGTGTCGCCTCCACAGCCGTCGGATTGGTCACTATTGAGAGACTCCTTTTAAGGGCTTCTAGGGTTTGAGATATTCACTTGGCTTTGATACTCTTCTACTCTCTTACACTCTCTGCGTCGTTTCTTTCGAGCTTTCT
>CAIGRR010139496.1:0-10702 GCA_903798365.1 Fraxinus sp. 1973-6204 | reverse complement strand
AAAAAACAAAAAAAATACCAACAAAAGAAGAACACGAATTCCAGGAGCCAACAACGAGTTAAGTTACCAAAAAAAAAAAAAAAAAAAAAAAAATCAACGGAAAATACACTTGACACGTTTTGATTGAAAGAGAAAAAAAAAAGACAAACAGTTGAATTCTGGCCAAGAATACTATACCCGCAGCTTTTTTCAATTGCAATAGCACGATAGAGATTTTGGGCGTAGACTTTTGTTACACTAAGGCAAGTCATTGCACACGTGTGCATTGAATCGTGATGTAGCCTTACAGTTATGGGTCTTGTCTCATAGGAATGGTATACGTGTATCGACTATTGAACGAGATATTAAACACTAACATTTTTAAATACACAAAATGATATGGTTAGGTCATCGTGGTAGTCATTTCTTGTATTATGATATCACGTTGAAATATTGCAAACAATATAACATACAATATAATGTGTTTCGACAATACGTCTACGTTCAAGAGAAAGACGATTTGACATTTTATTATTAATTGTGTTTTCCTAATTAAAACATCACACGTGTATAAAACTATATAAAGTACCCCGTCATGAGGAAGCTTGGTGGTATATCAAAAAGTATAGCACATGGAAACACATAGTAAGTTCTTTCTAGTTCAACCTACAATTCAACTTACAAAATGTGATGCCTATTTTTAATTTTGAGATAAATTTGTTTGTACCGATACTATTTTTTATTTATTTCGATAAACAATGGATAAAATAGATTCCGAAAAAATTGTAGAGCACCATTTCATAGCGCCAACATTGAGGATAATGGGAAAGGATCGACACAAAAATATCGTATAACATGACTTGAAGGCATGTTTAAATATTAAAACATTTGAACATGTCACATGGTGGGTCATTGGGTAAATTATTGGTTCTCGCTCATTTTCATCCTTCATCAGGTTGTAGAGCAAGGCAATGAGGGCGTCAACTTTGTTTTCCAAAATTCGACTTATTTCTGTAGGATCATTTAGCAGGACTGATAGTTGTAAAGGTGACGACACCTCATGATTTTTCTGTCTCTTCAGTCTGGGCATGTCTTTCAGCTTTCACACATATATACGACATCAGTATTGCGATACTTGTAAATGATTGAGCTTTTATATTCTCGTGTGATTCTGATGTTCGAGTAAAGTTGGGTTACGTAAATACGGGAGGGTGGATGGTGAATATTTATAAGAATTTTCCATCGGTGATTTATGTTGTGTAAGTCAGGGGATCTATTGAGTACAAATAGAATTGTCCAACTTAGCTACTAGATCAAGCTTGTCTTACGTATCCAATGTTCGAGCTTACTACAAACCATGGAGTTTATCTGGATGTCTTGAACATGCTCCTTGCAAAAGTTCTAAGCTTTGACGCATTTGGTCGCTTTTTGATCAAGGGGATGACTTATCGACTATGCATCTACTCCAACAGGCCACCTCTAAATGGGTATTCTTTTCAACTAAATTTTGTCATTGGAAGATGTTACAAAACAAACAAGATACTAGAATAGCTCTAATACCATTTGTTGTGAAACAAACCACATGATTGAAATGTTGAAATTATATGGCAAATAATAATGAAATATATGATCAAGTAAAGAATAATAAAGACAAGAATATGGCAGAGGATTTAAGAGATTTTATTGTCTCAAGAATAACGGAGAAGAGAAAAATTACAATGGATTCTATAATTATAGTAATCTATTTTATCACCCATTAAATCGCAAAGATGAGCCAAGTATATATAGACAACTATGTAGGAAGACGTCCAAACCCTAATAGACGAGCTGTAGTTGAAGTAGAATGTAAAAAATGAGTTAAAACGCGAAACGGGCTTGGGCCGAATAATACTGTCGCTCGAGGGATAAGCTAGTGACATGTCCGTCGCTCGAGCGCCGGGTGGACGATATGAGGCTGCATTTAGTTTAAGTGGTTGAGTTTTATTAGACGAACGATCAAAACTAAAAGAAGTTATATTGGAGGCTTTAATATGCTTGAAGGTTTAGGAATGTGCGGAATCACGTATTCAATAACAAGTTGACAATATAATGGTTGAAGAGTTGCAACAAATCTAAAGATAGAATATTGTAAGTTTTTAAATTGATTAGTTTCAAAAAAAAAAAAACGCAATTTTTAACTTTATTTGTTTCAAAAAATTTGTACACGAGATATTTTATTCGTGTACGATTTTTAACTCCACCTACGTTGATTTTAGCCGATCTCAAGTCCGAAAAAATGAGGAGAGTTATAACTTTTAATTAATTTATAATTCGTATAATGAGGAGAGTCAAGTCTAGATTTTTTTGTCAAGTAGACGCTTGGATCGGTTCAGTTTGGGGAACCAAAAAAGCTTGTACCATTTTTACTCGACTTGAGCCCGAGCTTCAAGTTGACTCGGCTGTCATTATACTTGCATCAAATGTATGTCATGTCGACAATTCATTTGTCAAATAATCAAAATTATAAATTTTCAAAATAAAATGAGATAAAATGATGAATGAGATAACGTAATTAAGTCTTTCTTTGAGTCCCATTTTTTCAAAATTTATTTTTAAATACACGTTCTTTACAAAATTACTATTTTATAATACATTTTGCTCCAAAAATGAGAATTAAACAGGGCTTATAAGATTTCAAAACTTAATGACCAGAAAAACAAATTCGTTAACTTTTTATTGATGAATTACATTACACCGAACTAATGTACAAATGCCGTGCGTGTGCCTTGTAAACAAGCGATACAGTAAAAAGTTAAAAGTGTCGGACCAATGCAGAAAAATCCGACAGTATTTTCCTTGAAGTCATAATTCGATACCCTTTGTTGCCAGATTTTCTTTTCATAGAGAGGAATAAAGTTAAGGGAGCGTGGGTAGAGATTAAAATCGGATTAAAATTGAAAAGTTAGTCGTTATTATTGATTTTTATTAGACGAGTGCGATCCAATAAGAACTATATTTTCAATTTTTATTGAATTTTAAACACGATCGAACACGCCCCAAATGTACATAAATTGGTTGATAGGTAAGTAAGATGATTATACGTGTAACATGATTCCACATGGAGAGGATACCCAACCGTGTGCTCCATTAATGCATCCTCACCTCTTCTCTTTGCCTCAAATAGTCAACTTTACATCCATTTTTCACACGCAGAAACACACAGTATACTTAAACCATGGATTCAACAAACATCTTTCTCTATTTATTACTATTATCTTCTTTTCTTTTGTTAATTTTCCATCTCCTCCGCACCACCACCCGCCGGAAACTTCACCTGCCACCGGGAAACCTTGGCCTCCCTTTTCTCGGGGAGACCCTCCAGCTCATCTCGGCCTACAAGACAGAAAACCCAGAGCCCTTCATCGACGACAGGGTCTCCAAATATGGCACCGTTTTCACAACCCATGTCTTCGGAGAACCAACCGTTTTCTCCGCCGACCCGGATATCAACAAGTTCATTTTGCAGAACGAGGGCCGGATTTTTGAGTCGAGTTACCCAGGTTCAATTTCCAACTTGCTAGGAAGGCATTCTTTGCTTCTAATGAAAGGGAGTTTGCATAAAAGAATGCATTCACTCACTATGAGCTTTGCAAATTCTACAATAATTAGAGACCATTTGTTGGTGGATATAGACCGGCTGGTTCGGTTGAACATGGATGCCTGGACCGGTCGGGTCCTCCTAATGGAGGAGGCCAAGAAGGTAAACTCCAATCATCCGGCGCATTTTAGAACTTGAATATAATAATGCAAGCACACTTTAGCATATAATCATCATGTTCCATGGACTGAAGTGCGTGTGTTATGATTCATGTTTGGAGAATAAAATTTAAACTGGATGAGTCAGATTTCCACAGTGGGTGTCGCATAATTTTCCGGTTCAAGTTTTATCATCGCGCATAATCGAGAGTCCAGATTGATTATCCCCTTTCGATCTTTCTCTTGAATAATTTATATTAAAATTTTTAAACACATCAATCCTTTGAAGTTATAAATTTCATCTCTCGAAGTCGAACCATACATGCATGTGGGCCCACTGGGTTTTTATTTATGTATTATTGCCATGAGCATTAGAAGCTGCACATGTTTATGAGTGAGTATGATCATGGATTATTCTATTTGCCTTTCAGCGCACTATGTTTTGTTTTCTCATGATTGTCAGGTTCTATTTAGAAGGTTCCTTTTTTCCTTCTTTTTGAGAGATTGCTTTTATGAGTTGGGATTTCTATTTTTTATAGTTGTAATCTTAGAAAAAAAAAAGTATTGATTTTATTTATATATGTGCTCAGATCACTTTCCAGCTGACAGTGAAGCAACTGATGAGTTTTGATCCCTGTGAATGGACTGAGAATCTGATGAAAGAATACATGCTAGTCATTGAAGGATTCTTCACTATTCCTCTACCAATATTTTCCACCACATATCGCAGAGCCATCCAAGTAAATATTTTTCACCTTCCTTGAATAATTAATTCCCACTTTTCTTTTAATTTAGTAAGTATTTGAATAAATTGAAGGCAAGAGGAAAGGTGGCGGAGGCGTTGGGATTGGTGGTGAGGGAGAGAAAGAAGGAGACTGAGAAAGGAGACAGAAAAAACGATATGTTGGCGGCGTTGCTAGACGAAGAAGGCGATAGCGGTGGAGGGTTCTCCGACGAGCAAATAGTTGATTTTATGCTGGCTTTGTTGGTGGCGGGTTATGAGACCACTTCAACAATAATGACTCTAGCTGTTAAGTTCCTCACTGAGAACCCAAGTGCCTTGGCTCAACTCAAGGTCAGTTCTTCTCCGTCTACAAGAAATTTTACTTTTAACAATTAAAAAAAAAACCAATTATATTTTGAATTATTATTATTATTTTCCTTCCGTGGAAAAATGAATTAGCTTTAAATTGGATAGGGACCCAAAATCCCCCAACCATCCAGCATGGTGGCCTCCGCATTCAATGGGCATGCATATCTATCCTTATCTAAATTCTCATCCAAACAAATTCTACAGGATCATAATCGTAGTGTACACTAAGTTGTCAAAAGAAGAAAATTAATTGGGGACAGCAGATCTCATCTTCGAGATCTGGTGTCATTTATTCACAGTCCCACAAATTTATTTAGAAAATAAGTAACGCTATGTATCATCACAATGTTAATTTCCCGTTGAAGTGGCATGGATCAGACTGCTTTCAATAATACGATTGATAAGACAGTAGGATCTATTACCATTTAAACGGGTGCTTTTCATCGTGGTGATACATATCATTATTTTTAGAGAAGATACAATGACAAATTCAGATAATTCTTGAATTATTTCTTAAAACATCGTCTTCCTTCTTGGTAGTTAGTGGTCCTCACATCAGTTGAAAGTTCAATCGTAGTTATCTAACGAGGTTTCAGAAATTTGCCATATATGTTCTAGTCCTATTATGAAATCTTAACCTTGAATACTTAAAAGTCACAAACCTATGCTAACTATAGGTTCATAATATGTGGCCGGTCTACTTGGTAGTTAATGGTCCACACATTAGACAAATTAGCTCACATACATGAACGGATCCAGGACCAAATTACATGTCAAGCTAATATGTAAAAAAAAAAATTTACAAAAGAATAATTTTTTTTCTACTAAAAAAAATTAATTGGGCTGGGGACTGGACCTGGCTACAGTCCCTGCTCATACATCATCGATACATAATTTACCATATATGTTATAACTCTTTACGAAATCCTAACCTTGATACTAAAAAGTCACAAACTGGTTTACTTGATAGTTAGTGGTCCACAGGATGTGTCAAAGTTAATAGGCCCAGTTTGTTTTGGATTAAAATCAGATTTTTAATCTAAGTCAAAGTCAAATAATCAATATTAAACACATCTTTCATTGGTCCCACAGTTTTTTAACCACACATTTCAAAAACTTCTATCACAATCTACTAAAAATAATTCTCATCAAACACTCTCATAAGTTTGGCCGAACAGGGCTTACGCTGCCCTTGTTCAAGTAGCAAGGCTCGTTTGCTCTATATGTTCTAGACCTTAATCTTTGATATTAAGAAGTCACAAACGATTAACAAGAACACACCCCCAAATGAATTCCCAACATTAATTATCATTATGAAATCAACGTATTGTCAGCTTAGAACCCTCGAAATATCAATGTCCACACGTGGGATTGTGTCAAATATACCCATATTGAAATGACGAAATGCCTTCAGAGTTATGAAACTTGTGCAGCTTGAATTTAATAGTCGATATGGTCAAAAGTAGGCAAAAGTACAGTAATTAAAGTCAAAGTAGTAAAAAGGTCTTTAGCAAACACTAAACGGACGACATTCGTTGCCTACAAATGGACAAAATGATGCCCCCACAAAACTGCCCACGCCTTTGCCTCACTGACTGCCACAATTGTTATGTTGTAGGGGCATTTTCGTCTGCTCAACTAAAATCTCAATTAAATTACTAAATTTTTAGAATTTTGCTAAATGTACCCGACGTTTACCCACCCGGGTACACGACCCCACCGCCCCTCTCACAATGAGGGGGGCCTAGGTGAATTAAATAATAGGCGGGCCCCCCATTGTGAGGGGGGCGTGGGGTCGGGTACACCCCCATGTACCTATAGCAATGTTCAAATTTTTATTTGTGGGAATGAGGGTGTCGAACTTCAATATAGTTTTAGATTTATATTCTATCGGAATTCCTTCGTTGGTAGTCATAACGGACACTGGTAACAATAACGGTGAATAATGTTCTTGAAATTTAAAAAAAAATAATAGATATAGGATTTATTGATTTGTGTTCTAATTTTTAGTTTTGTATTTATTTTCGATTTTTTTTATTTTTTAAATTTATTTTAAAATTTACTAAAAACACTTTGATATGAAACTATTTCTCTTCAAAAACTTGTTTGGATTGTCGTACGACATGTTTCTTTGGACCGTCTGGTTCGAAGGAAATATCTTGGAAAGAGTGACTTACAAATATCGAGGGATTTGAAATCTAACGGTGGAAGACGGTGTTCTAATTGTGTCAGTAGAGCTCACCCATTTGATCCCTACCCTATCCCCTATGGGTGGATTTTAGTACTGTTGGAACATAAAAAGGCTATTTTTCGAACAGTACAAAGTTATTTTAATTACTGAACCATTCAGTCTGTGTCCTAGGTCTATGACCAGGCATAATATTCTTATTTTTTATAAATTTGACTGGGGAATTAACATATCAATATTTTTTTGTTTTATGTACGATTTTCGAAATTATTCATCTATCCTTTTATAAGAAAATAATTAAATCACGCCGTGTTTGAGTCAAATTATTGTGGAATGAGAATGAAAAATATAGTCGTTATTGGTCCACACAATAGATAGAAAATTTGAATTTAAATGTTAATGTGATGGATAACAGTCATATTTTTCATTTTAATGAGATAATAATTTGGCTCAAACAGGGCCAAAACCTTAAGACATGGATTTGTTATCTTTGAGTATAGTCTAGCTCTTGTAGTTTTGACCTTGTATGTGGACAGGAAGAGCATGATGAGATCCGGGCAAGGAAAGGCAAAGAGGAGACTCTTCAATGGGAAGATTACAAATCTATGAGTTTCACCCAATGCGTAAGTGGATATACATTATGAGTCGAAGAACAAGTTGTCATGTGTTGATATCTTGATCGAAACTCTACGCTACCTTTGCTTTTTTTTTTTTACAGGTCGTGAATGAAACTCTTCGAATAGCTAACATAATTAGTGGAGTATTCAGAAGAGCAATGAGGGATGTCAGTATCAAAGGTAAAAAAAAAATGAAGTTCCTTTTATAAAATCCCAGTACTTTCATGTATCAATGTCATTTTAAGGTTTCCAATTTGATAAGTCGTAATCGAGTATCCTTGATGAACATGGGTGAAGCGAATTTGGTTACGGAGATGTAGAAGTAGCACTTCAATATGCTTTAAAGGTATTACACTAACAATATCATCCGTTTAAATTTGTCTTGTTTTATTCAGGTTATACAATTCCAAAAGGATGGAAAGTTTTTGCTTCTCTTCGAGCTGTACACATGGATCACGACCACTTTAAAGATGCTCGCACTTTTAATCCATGGAGGTGGCAGGTACCTATCTATGTTTATTTTCCACATGGGGATAAAATCATGTTCCAATATTTGACAAAGTACTTATGTGAGCAATTAACAGACAAATTCAGGAAGTAGTAGCTGCAGCTCAGTAAATGTATTTTCACCATTTGGTGGAGGGCCAAGGCGTTGTCCAGGGGCCGAGCTTGGTCGGGTCGAGCTTTCAGTTTTCCTTCACCACATGGTCACTCGATTTAGGTAACATTACACTTGTGACTCCACTATGCTCGCTAATCGTGTTAATTTTTGAAACGTTAAAACCATTTTTTTGGTAAATTTGAATCTACAGTTGGGTATTGGCGGAACAAGACAAGCTAGTTTTCTTCCCAACAACGCGGACTCAAAAGCGGTATCCGATAATAGTTCAGCGCAGAAATCAAGTAGAAGCAAACTCGTAGTCAACACCCTACCGTTGTATGTAGTAAATGAATCTAATAAAACGTGCGATGTAGGGATTTGATTTATATTTTAATAAACTACGGAATTTATGATTCATATCTTTTTCTTTCTTTTTTCACTGCTTTACAAGTTGTTAAATCATTATAGACATCAAAAATTTGTGTTTAAAACTCAATCCATCATTAAAATTATGATCTTGCTCCAGGTACATCAAGAATTATATAATGTCACGTGACACTTTACTATTTGTTTAATTAATGGCCCACACAAATGGCAACGATTTGACTATCCGTAAAATCACCTCGAGTTATAATTTTTTTTGTATGCTATGCTCGAAATTGGTCTCAATTCCTAACCTTGGGATTTTTTGTGCAATTTGGCGGCTTCAATAAGCAATTCGTCCTTGATTGTTTCAATGCTCACCGAACTTTGGGTAGTGAGCATTATACCAACCCAAACACCACGAAGGTGGCATCTGTCTACTCCAATGATCTTTCTACACCCATGTTGAAACTTTGCTTTGCAAGCATTGAAATAGATATGGATACATTGAAACACCTGGCCAGTAAGTGCTATCATCACTGTTTATCCTAGATTGGACCTCACGACCTCCGCTATGTACGACCTAAATGCGAAAAATAGTCCTGTTATCATTTGCTTCACATATCTTCTTACCTTTCAAGCAACATTTCTAGCAATATTTTTCTTCTGGTCCTCCTTCACGGTTGCTTGCATACATTTCGTTTTCCACTTCGGATCTGCCTTAAATTGCTCGATATACTAATGGACTAGGAAAATATAGTTTCAATGACGATTATATTGATCTCGTCTACATGTGTGTCGAGGTGTATATGACTTCACTTGCACCGTATCCGAATTATTCATCTTGGAAGCCCATATCCTCTATTTGCACTCTGTTTTACATGTCTTGAACTCTTCTTTCGTCATTCGCCTTACACTTTACATTTTATCCTCTGCACAGTAAATCCGAATAGCCTTCCAAAATTCTTGAACAGAGTAGGACAACTGCCCGACCTGAAAATGTGGATCTCGCAAATCCATTTGTCGTAAACTCCGGAAATCGATACCCAACCTCATCGTCAGATGACATACCCCACAATAGTTCTTTAGATGATGGATATTCCAGGTCATCGNCTCCGGAAATCGATACCCAACCTCATCGTCAGATGACATACCCCACAATAGTTCTTTAGATGATGGATATTCCAGGTCATCGACCTCATGATCTTTGTCGTGTACCACTACCGCATAATCAACTTCCTCTAGTTGAGTTGCACCCCAATCACAACCTAACTCTCTTTCTGTCACACTCGAATTCCAAATTGTCTTTACTAGATGATGTATCGTATCGGAATCATTGAAGTTTGAGTCATCCTCCGCATCTGTTACAGAAAATATTAAATTAATGATTGTGACTAAAATTAACTAAAAAACCAAAAAAACATGTTAATGTTTGCCGAAAAACAACAGCAAAAAGTTACTAAAATAAAGTAATTCAAAGATGGCCCATTATTTTAATTCTCCCAGTTGGGGGTGCCTGTTCAAAACAAAGCAAATTTCATCTTATTTTTTTACCTTCTATTTAGCTATTAATTTTAATAATTACCTTGTTGCTCAATAGTTATTAATATGCATATTATTGGGGAGAGATAGCCTTTTAAATAATGATTTGATGGAAAATATGTGGTTAAAAAATAAAGAAAAATTTTGGATTTGTGTGTAATATTATTTTATTGAAGAATGTGCTGTTGAAAATAAGTTTTGAAAAAATGAGGATCAAACAAGGTGTATATTTGTTTTGGCATTGGAATTTAAAACTTGAACTACCAAAACCAGCAGTTGAGAATTCTGGACGGCATTCTGTCCATTTTTTTAGTACTATGTCATATTTTTTTTGAGAATTTCGTTTGTACATAAATTCAACGGAATACTCACAATGATGGGCCCCACCGTGTATTAAAAAAAATGTGCAAGACCCACATTCTGTGTGTGTTCTACTGAATTTATGTGGTTTTTGCTTCTATTAAGCAAGAGAATCCACATAAATCCAACATTCTCTATCGCCTTTTTTTAACTAATTATATTCTCCTAAAAGCAACATTGTCCACACAAATCCAACCATGGCAGTGGATTTTCGACAATAAAGA
>CAIGRR010139371.1:0-11547 GCA_903798365.1 Fraxinus sp. 1973-6204 | reverse complement strand
AAATAAAATAATCCTATATAAAGGGGTTCTGATCATTGAGATTTTACATCTACTGTTAGGATTCTTGTCTTGTGGAGCGATTGCCTTGACTGAATTTTGGAATTTTCCTAGGAGCTGGATTTTATTTATGTATTATTATGGTATGGTCTTGGAATTTTTTTATTTTTATTTTTGCATAATTACCTACTCGATCAAGGCCTGACACCATCCTTAATAATGAAAATGATTTTTTTTTTTTCAATGCAAATAATGAAAATGATTTATTAATAAGATCGATCATATACAAAAATTTCTGATAAATAATTATTAATTATGAAATTATGCTAGATAAAAGTCACAAAACAGGACTTGTATCAAAAAATTCTTGAAAGATTAAGCCCTTGTTTGGTATTAGTCAAAGTTAACAAATAATTTTAATTATATATTTTATGGGATTCACAATTTTTCAATTACACATTTCACTAAATTTTATCAAAATTTACTAAAAATCTGATTTTAATCCCTACCAAATAGGAGTTAGCTCGGCTCGTTTTTTACGAGCGGCCGATTTATTTATTTATTTATTTTTTAATATAAAGGATAGTAAAAAATAAAAAATTCAAAAAAGACGATCCATGCTCGGCTCGTTTTATAACGAGCCACGAGCTCTAGCTCGTGGGAAACGAGCCGAGCTGGCTCGTTTACCACCTCTACCTTTGGGTGAAAGGAATCGGATTGTGATGTGATATACGTGAATAAAATCAATGGCATAGATTGTTATCACATGAAAGAATGTCAAATTTGTTAACCTTGATGTATAGGTAGTATGATTGAAATTTATCGTTAAAATTTAAGTACCTAAACTATAGTAGGCTATTTGCGTCATTAGAACAGACCAGCCCATATAACCGTTTTGTCTCGTTTCGTGGGCCCAATAAATTAAAGCCCAAGGCCATAATCAAACTAGGGTTTTACAACACGGGTCTATATCAATATATACCACTGTTCCCTGCAGTTAGGTTTCTTCTTGTTTGCTCTCCTCTCACCTCACAAGTCACGCTACACACATTTCATCTCAAATGGCGCCCAAAACTTTGAGAGTGACCCGTAACCCGGAATTGATCCNTTAGGTTTCTTCTTGTTTGCTCTCCTCTCACCTCACAAGTCACGCTACACACATTTCATCTCAAATGGCGCCCAAAACTCTGAGAGTGACCCGTAACCCGGAATTGATCCGTGGTGTCCGGAAGCACTCGCGTTCCCAGATGTACCACAAGAGGGGGCTCTGGGCTATCAAGGCCAAGAACGGAGGCAAATTCCCAACTCACGAAAAGAAATCTGTAGCAGCTGAGCCAGCTGCCGAGAAGGCTCCCAAGTTCTACCCTGCTGATGATGTCAAGAAGCCGCTTTCCAACAAGCGCAAACACAAACCCACAAAACTTAGGTACTATTCAGATTTGCTTATTTTGTTTGGATATTGTTTAAATTGAGATGTAGGTTATAATTTGTTCAGTTTACGATCAATGTTTTATTTTCTTTTTATGTTTCTGGGTGTAGAGCAAGCATCACTCCAGGGACAGTGCTGATTATATTGACTGGAAGATTTAAGGGGAAACGTGTTGTCTTCTTGAAGCAGCTTGCTTCTGGATTGTTGCTTGTTACTGGTTAGTGTGTGTGTGTGTGTATTCTATGTGAATGTATATTATAAATATTTGCTGCTAATTTATTGTTTGTTGAGCGAAAACAAATATGGATTTTCCATCCCTAACCCCGATCATCATGTCAGTGCCACAATTATAAATAAAAATTTGAATTGTGTTTAGAAAACCATTGTGCAAATGTTATTATCCATTCAATGAAGTATGAATGTTACATGATTATCTTAGTTTTTATTTGAATATGCTCATGTGTGTTAATTGGCATTAAATCATGTGAACATTATTTGTATTTTTATTTTCCTTCTTGTGACGATTCGCTAATATTGGTTTGAGCTGTAAAGAATGCTTGTCAAGTGATTTAAAATTGTCTCAGAAAGAGCCCTTCTTAATGCTGTGGTTGAAGCAACTTTATTTTGTTGACCAAACCTCCACTAGTTGGAAGAGGGCATTCTCATATCCTAGCTCCTTGTGGATCAGGTTCTCTGCCATAGTCTCCTGGGTTTAGCCATGAGAAATTCATTTACTAAGTTCAAAGAATTCTTGAAATATTGTATGGCATAACTAAATGATATCCCTTTTTATTAAGTCATTGTTTGCCACTATGATGGTGTCTAATAAGATAACCTGAAGGTATCCTAACTAGCCATGGCATTCTAGTTATGTGATCTTCCGTTAGAAGCCCGAATCTGAACTCGTTTCTCAATGAGATTAATAGTATATTAATCAACGTAAGTTTTACTTTTGCCTCGGTTTTGGTTTCTTGGGCTGTTTTTTAAAAAATATCTACTGAATTCCTCAATTCCTAGGACAAATCACACGATGATGCCAAGCTTTATCAAAAATGTGGTCTTGAAGATTTTTCATAATGTCTCTTATCTTATATGCAATCTTCAAGGCTCTGTATAGGCCAAATTATAGCTGCCCTTTGCAATCAAGCTAAAATATAGTATTAGTTTGCGTTCGGCCATGACTATCTAGGTTGTGATTGAAGTACAACTTTCAAGGTTGTTTGCTACTCAAGTTTTATACCTAACGGAATTCTGTCCATCCTCTCTTGCTGTGCACTCATTATGTACTTATTGCAATATTAATTTCTTTGATCAACCAGTAATTCATACAGAAATAGCTCTCTTTGAATTACCTTCTGCTGCATTGCAATTATATTATTTTTATTTAATTGTCGCTCTAGGACCATTCAAGATCAATGGCGTTCCTCTAAGACGTGTCAACCAGGCCTATGTTGTTGCCACTTCAACAAAGGTTGACATCTCTGGGGTGAATGTGGATAAGTACGATGACAAGTACTTTGCTAAGCAAGCCGAGAAAAAGAAGAAGAAGGGCGAGAATGAATTCTTTGAGGCAGAAAAAGAGGTTTGCCTTGGAAACATAATTATCCTGTTATTTTTTGTGGTTTTTTTTAATTCGTTGGTTTGACATTCTCTGTAATGTAGGAGAAGAATGTGCTCCCAGCAGAGAAGAAAGATGACCAGAAAGCTGTTGATTCAGATTTGTTAAAAGCTATCGAGTGTGTTCCAGAATTGAAGTTCTATTTGGGTGCAAGATTCTCTCTAAAGGCTGGAATGAAACCTCACGAGGTTGTCTTCTAGATAAATTACGTACTTTTAAGATTGTTTGAACTTATTTTGTTTCTCGTGTTCCTGTATTTTGTCTTCCTCAATTTGGCTTTAGAGATTAATCTGGGAACACAGTTTTATCTGTCATAAACATTAAGTTTTGCTGTTAATGTGGTGTGACATTTGTTGGCTAGTTTACTTTTTATTTATTATTGTTTTAATTCAATTGTGCATTTTGTGCCAAACAAGAGTTTAGCTGGAAATTCCTATCTTTGCTCCCATACCAACTTGGTAGTTTTCATTGTGCTTCTAATATTACATATAAGAATAAAGAATCCAGCAAGGCAAATTCGACAGTATAATAAACAACACTTGCTTCTATTTGAAGTGTGGGATTCCATGGACAACACTAGTGTCCGTTTGAAATGAGAGGATGGTACGAGAGCACAACATAAAGATGGGGAAGGTTTCCATTTGAAGTGGTGAGGGCCAATGGACTTGCATCGTCGATGGTACAATTAATAGAACGACTTAAAAGATGGGAGAAGTTTCCATTTGAAGTGGTGATGCTGAGTCGAGCGTTTTGATTATATGATCGTGAAAAAACTCTGTGATTAAGCAAAATAAGCAGGCATTTGCCACAAGAAACAGAACAGAACCCTTCCACCAGCAGCTACCTAATTTATTTCAATGTAATACGTAAAGCTAGCAGAACCTCCTCAAGTTGGGCATTGGTTTTTGTTCAAGCAATGACGATAATGAAAAATTAAACCTGGTTCTCAAAAATATATTTGGGTTGGCTATATCAATTCATTTTATTATCCAAAGCAATAACTTCAACAGATATAACCCCTTGGTCGTCTCTCATTTTATTCCATTGTGTATATTCTCATTTCTTGTCTTGTCTAGTTTAGTATGACCACCCATCCATCTTAATAATCCTATTTCAGCTGCAATAATTGTATGATTTTTTGTTATTTCACAGCCAAACACTCGGGACCATAAGGATGCTAGGTTTAATCACGAAACTACAGAACTGATCTTTCAACTTACCAAAATCTTTCTATCACGCAGAATCCTGCAACACTTTCCATTGCATTCAAAGCGTTCTCAATTTGTGCACTACCTCTTCTTCAGTTCCTCTTTCTTTGTTAATAATCGAACCTCACTATCAAAAATAATCAGTTCAAGCGACAAGAAATTCCTGTATTAACTATGTAGTCTCTGTTATTATCCTTATTCTTTCCTACTTTCCAAACCTAACATCAGTAGCAAAAAGTGTAGAGAGTGATCAATTATTGACAAAACAAATAAAAATGAAAACCGCGTAACAAGCATGATCGTTTAACAAGGTACAGAAAGAGTTCAAAGTTCCTTCCGCAACATAACAACACGAGATAACACATTGATGACTTTAATGACTAGTATGAACTTGGGATAACTTGAGAACCTCATATCCACTTAAACCTATAAAGTAAAAAAAAAAAGGAGTTTAAACAGTCAAGACATTCACTTATGATGTATCAGTCCTGGCTATAGTCACAACTCTTGACATCCTTACACGAGATTGAAGTCGCGTGCATGTTACCATAACCAGAAGCACGTTTGAGATTCACGAGCAATGCATTTTAACATAGAGCAAATACAGACCAGGTTATTATGCTTATTTGTTTTATTTATATGGTGGCAGGCAGGAGATGGAAATGAGTTTCTAGTTGGCTAATGTAGATACACGGATCCTAGAAATTCTTATTATCGCATCACTACATTTCATGTGTAGGCGAGCCATGTAATTACAGTGAAGACCTTGGTAGATTCCGCATATGTAAAATATTTTGAACAATTTGACCAACTTCAAACATTACAATGACCACATCCATAAATCGAAATACGCTTGTAGAAATTAAAAAAGCAAGAAACTTGCCTTTCGTGAATAACCTCAAAAGTAGGAGCATCTACAACATGATGAAAAGATAGTCAGAGTTGCATTGAACCTCCACTAATTACATCTGAATAAACAACGAGAAAATCCAATCTCAATCACGGATACCAAGTTCAACTTCGAGCTCATCATCTTCTTCAAAAAGCTTTAGAAGACGTGCATGTTGCTCCTCTCTCTTCTTCCTTTGCCACAGCTTGAATAAGAAAACAGCAAATGCAATCGCGGCCAACAGCCCAAGGCATATAAGGAGTATTTCCAATCCGATGGATCTACTAGATGACTTCTTACTCACAATTTCCATTTCATTCTTGGAATTTGATGTTGATGAGCTGTCTGCCAGTCCTACAAAGACATCGTAGACTCAATATATTACTCCTAATTAAATGGAATATTAATAATTAAAATGAATAAAGATAAAACTTGTGTTGAGAAGATCCTTAGTTTATCGTGTGCACTGAAACTGTAACAAAAATCCATTTCCTTTCCCTGTGCAAATGATTCTCCAGTATTTAACATGGACCGTAAAGAAAATCCTTGATTCGAATTATCATTGGATTATTTCAGCTATAAAGCTTAAGATTTTATCCGTCATTAGTAGTTGTTTTAAGAGGGACTTGATGTTTATAACACAAAAGAACAAAAAGGCTATAAATATTTTTTGGGATTTAAGAAGAACCACATAGAGAAGTAGAGAAGGTATGAACAATATAAGAGAAATGTTTCTACAAAGTCGACGAACAGCTCAATTTTTTGATAAACCACTATTACAATTAATTGGTTAAACTATCAAATCAATCTTTATCTAAATAATGAAATCTCAACCATAATAATCGAAATTATACCAACAAGATCAGCAATAGTACCCAAAATAACAAGTTAATAATGTTAAAAAAAAAAAAAAAAATCGTCAAGAAAACTAGAGATTTGAAATTTAAAAGACATTACTCCTGATCTGTCTATATTATGTGAAAATCGAGTTCAAATAATAGAAACAGCGAATATTGGCAGAGATTTACGGTACTGTGCACCCATAATTCATAAAGATTTCCAATTTTTTCATATGCGATTCCCACCAAAAGCTAAAATTGGATGAATAACGCAACGTTTCAAACGTCAAAGCAAAACTAAAAATTGATGTCAAGTATAAAACTAATACAATAAAATTAGGAATTAGTCACGCATAAACTTTGGAAGGAAATCTATGTTCTATCTAAATTTCAGATTTACGGGGAAAAAAAACCAGTTATACAAATAAAAATCTCAAAGTTCACAAAAAATTACCATGTTATAGAAAAATTACTTGTAATTAACATATACAGTTGCTTAGTTGAAAAGAAGGCAAACCTGTAATTGATCGAAGAAGAAATACCGAAAAATAGAAAATAAAAAACTGCCGAGATCTCCCTATTGTGATTTTACTGCTCATCGCTCAGTAATTTTTCCCTTTTTCCGGATTACTTTCTCGGAATCAAATGTAGTGGCGTGAAGTAGAATTAGATTTTTTATCTGCTACGCCCTGTCGGTGTCGGCCGGAGATACAAGAGATTTTGAGCACTTGCAGTTGGAGTGGGAGAAAAGTCCTATCAATTAATTATAGGAAATAACACCCCGTTTGGTAGAAGATTAAAATCATTTAAAATTAAAAATATGGTCTTTATTGAGTTTTACTCGTCTAATAAAAGTCAACAATAACGACTAATTTTTCAATTTTAGGGGGGTGTATTTAATTGGGACTTTGAAGAAGAAATACCGAAAAATAGAAAATAAAAAACTGCCGAGATCTCCCTATTGTGATTTTACTGCTCATCGCTCAGTAATTTCTCCCTTTTTCCGGATTACTTTCTCGGAATCAAATGTAGTGGCGTGAAGTAGAATTCGATTTTTTATCTGCTACGCCCTGTCGGTGTCGGCCGGAGATACAAGAGATTTTGAGCACTTGCAGATGGAGTGGGAGAAAAGTCCTATCAATTAATTATAAGAATAAATAGACTTTTTCACACATTGTGAAGTTAAAAAAATGTACAATTAATGTCAATAAATAATTTTAAATTCATATTTTGAGTTCCACAGTGGATGGATGTAAAAATTATGGAATAATATTTGTGTACCTAATCATTTACCAAATGGTTTACCAAATGGACAAGTGGCTTCCCCCTATTGGAGGGGTTGCCGGGCCATGTTCGGTACATATTAAAATTCAATTAAAATTGAAAATATAGATGTTATTGCATCTCACTCGTCTAATAAAAATCAACAATAATGGCTAATTTTTAATTTTAATCTCTACCGAACGGTTAATAGTGGTTATCTTCATTCTTAACATTCTCGATATTAGTTTCAATCATAACGTCTCCAAAATTAATTTAGCCCCTATTTGACCTCATTTAAAATTATAATTCAATTTTCTTTCTTTTCTTATCAACCATACATTCTCTAATAAAATAATATTATACGTAATCCCAATTTTTTTTTTTTTTCTTTTTTAACTATGCATTTTTCCAAAAAAACATTATTCCAACCATTAAAATTTTAAATAATGAGGGCGGAGGCTAATCGATTTCATTAGTTTCTTCCTTCATCTCCAACATCATTATCATCAGTTTTTTCTCAAAAATTAATTTCATTAACATTTTGCTCATCATAATAAAATACATATTTACGTTTAAAGAATTTGTTCATAATTAATAAAATAATCATTTCAAGAAATAGGATGGACAAACATTCAACCAATATTTAATACTAATAGTCAATTCAAACAAACACAATTTTAATAAATGTAACTCAAATTTGATAGAAATGTTGTAGAATCATTTAAAAATTATTCTATATAAAATAAATCATTTCAAATCAATTTGACACAATTCAATATACAAAATTTAAAAATCATTCGTAAACATAAATGGGACGGAATGAGCGGTCCCCATTTTTTCAAAAATTCATTTTCAACTACACATTCTCCTATAAAATACTTTTACACGTAGATTCAAATTTTTTCTTACTTTTAACCACACACTCTCCCGTCTCAAACAAAACACTAATACAAAAATGACTTGGGCACAAAAATGGGGCTCAAACTGGGGTTTTCAAATTCATTTTTTCTACCACTTTAAATTTTATTAAAAAGATAAAAATTTGAAATTATAAGTTGTTGTCGTCTACCTATTAGTCACCTTTTAATTTTCAAAGACAAAATGACTTAAGTTGATTGTGTCTGGAGGTCCGACAAGTGAATGTGGTGCCGAAATTACAGTGGCAAATGAGATCGACAGATCGACAGTATCGTAATGACATTGACTTTGCAGTGTTGGGGAAATTATATACAAATTTTGAAGAATTGGTACGATTAGAATCTTGATAATAGGAATGAGGAAGAGTCTCAGGAGAGTGGGAAAATGTTGGATCCGTTGTGATTTTGTCAAAAAAAATAAAAACAAAATTTCCCAAAAGTTTTCGCCAGTGGATCTCTTAACTTTTTAATTATACATTACATTTATTAAAAATTTAATTTAATACCCACAAAATATGTGAGATATGGTCCCATTTGACTAAAAACGACAAGAGAAAATCGCATGGGAGCCCTCCAACTTTGATTTACGGGAAAGTTATCTACAATTTTAAATATCTACTGCAGATTCTCATCACGTAGAGTTCCAATCTTACCACGGTAAATAGGTTGAGGAGTCAATATTTCATACTACTTGAAAGATTGAGAGCTATTTCTATTTTTTCCTTTTAAAACGAAAGCTTTTTCACATTGTGAACTTAGAAAAATGTAAGTTAAATCGAGTTCTACGAAAAAAACATTACGATAAAAAGTATTATATACGTTTAACCTACGTGCCGTAATCTCAACCCCAATGCACATCATAAATAATGCAGATGCCAATTGATTTGAAAAATTTGTTCTCGAAATCGATGGAAAGGATATTTACATCCTACACATTGTAAAATTCATTGTACAAAGCATATTAATTCTTTATTATTCTAGCTTATAGACATTGCATTGTTAAATTTTTGAAAATTAAATAAATAAGGAAATACATTGAGGTTGATGCTGTCAATGGAATGGATTTTTGGTCTCAGTCCGGTGATCAAATCAAGATTTGAATTCGATAATCCGTTAACTAAATGAAACAAATATGGATATAGGTCAATCTTATCCGATTTGTTATAATAATATAATATATTTTATATATTATTGCAAAAATTATTACAAATTTTTTTTTTTTCATTTTGATTTTAAAACTTGTATTATACTTTACACATAAATTTCATATAATAAAATTATATAGTATTGTTAATTGAAATACAAGGAGAGTTTTTAATTTTTTATTAATTAAAATAAGATTAAAAATAATTAATTTATTTTATAAATTAAACAATCAAAGGGGGCAATAGTTGGAGTTGCTTTTATTGTTCCCAAATTCTCACTTCCCACATTGGATGCTCACTAGAATATCATATGAATTACAATATAAAAATAGGTGGGCCAAGAATCGAGTAAAAAGTTATGTGAACCTTTTAACTCAAGCGTTTAGAGGTTGACTAATATAAAATTTTTGTCTTTTTAATTTATTCAATTTTGGATTGAATTATTGGATCAAATATTTGATAACATAACCAATCGAACATGAATTTAACAATTAAATATTCATTGAATTATTGGATCGAATAATTATTCTTATTAGATTGAATATAGATAGATCTAATATATATCCAATCCATTTACAGTCCTAATATTGGTGCAATCAAACGATCTAATTCCCATGATCTCAATAGATCTCAACTTTCTGAGAAAATACCACAACCCTAAAACTCACTAATCAATCAATATTAAATACTATTCGATCATAGTAAATATAGCTCTATTTGTCACTCAATTTTGGTTGCATGTATCCACCTAATCAGCTATAAATAGGGGATTTTTCCTTATAAGTTGTGACCGCGTTCGGACTTAAATTTTTAAGTGTTCGAACTACGCGTCCAAACATTTCCGTTTCTCTAAGGAATTCAATTTCGCCCGTATGTTTTCTTTTCATTTTGGCCAATTATTTATATGTTGACAATCTTTAACGGATTGTGGTTCAAGATTCTCATTTTATAAAATATCTACAGTCACGTTAAAAGTGAAAATATCTTCTATAACAATATAGTTTCGTTCCCATAATTTATGAAATAACATGTAATTTATTAAAATATCATTATTTTCGGACACTTGTGATTATTTAGGAATCATATTTTCAATATTTGATCGATCAATATTTTCTAATGTTACATCTTTTGAAGTTTTTAGTTAGTTTTTCCTGTACTTTTATTTTTCGAGGTACATAGCCTTTTGAACCAACTGGTCGACCACGTTTCATACGTATTTAAAATGCATTTGTTACAGTAGATTGTCCTGCACATACATCAATTTTTGCTAGAATATTTTTCGTTGGTTTATATGACTTTATTACTTTCTTGTGTCAACAAATACATCTGATAATTGATTTTTAACACTTTGCAAACAAATGATTTTTTCAACATCTTGCTCACATTGATTGCTGTGGGGGATCCAAGTGAGATAGAGTTATTTCATTCCAAGAAAATTTACCTTATTTTTCAGGATGTAGTTTTTCCCTTCCAAAAGTTGGAAAAATCATTTCATCAAAATGACAATCTACAAAAAGTGCATTAAATAAATCACTCGTTAAAAGTTCAAGATACCTAATAATGGATGGTGAATCAAAACCTACATAAATTCTAAGTTTTCATTGGAGACCCATTTTAGCATGTTGTGGGAGTGAAATATGGACTTGGACAGTACAACCAAAAATCCATAGGTAAGAAATATTAGGTTCATTACCAAATGTCAATAGCAAAAATGAATATTGATAATAGCTAATTGGTCTAATACGAATCAATGACGCGACATGTAATATGGCATGGCCCCAAATAAAAGCTGGAAGTTTTATTTTCATAAGTAATTGTCTAGTAATAAGTTGTAGACGTTTAATAAACGACTCAGCTAAACCATTTTCTGTATGGATATGAGCAATCGAATGTTCAATAATAATCCCATTGACATACAATGATTATCAAATGCTTGTGATATAAATTCACCAGTTGTCAAGACAAATAGTCTTGATTGAGTAATCGAGAAATTGCGCTCGTAATTTTATGATTTGAACAAGTAGTCTAACAAAAGATACATTTCTAATGAAAATTAGGCAAATTAATACAACATAATGATTTAAAAATTCAATTAGTAAATCTTTAAAAAAATTGTAGACTTATTTAGATTGGAGAAACATTTTCCTCCATTGGAGTAAAAGTATCACATAATATATATAGTAATACAGTTACAAATGATCTTGATATTCCGATAAATTTCATACTGTGAAGTAGAAATGAA
>CAIGRR010139252.1:0-15374 GCA_903798365.1 Fraxinus sp. 1973-6204 | reverse complement strand
TACATAATTTAAATATAAAAACAATCAAAATCATATAATAATCAATCAAAATATATTGTATTTACGTGTATTAATATTTTGATTGATTGAATTAAGTCTATGTTGATGTCACTCCCAGCTTTTTGTTTTCCTCAGTACCGCCTACTTTTTTTTTTTTTTTTTATGAAAGAAGATTACTGAGAAATAGAAAGGATTAGAAGAGGGATTTCTCATGAAGAGGGAGGATAAATTGGGAAAAGAAAATACGTCCTAAATGAACAGACGGATGATTGCCTCTTTTAATAGAAGAGGGAAATAATCTATAGTAAATATTTATAAATCATGATTTTATTTTTACTAATATCTCCTCGCTGCAATAAAAGAGTTAATTTCATAGAGGTCCTCGGACTTTGGATAAAGTCTCAATTAGTTTGCCCCACTTTAAAATGTTTCAATCAATCTACTGAACTTCATAATCATTTCAATTAAGGTCGTTCTATTGTACATTATTACTAAAGCTAACGACCCTTGCTTGTGTAGATTTTAAAACTTGAAAAAATATTGATACAGATGGAATTTACTAAAAGCGCACACATGATTTTAGTTAAAAGTTGAAAGAAAAATTCACTCGCCGATTATTTGGTTCAAAATTGGTCGAGTTTTTGATTAAGTGGTAAAAGATGAATGCCAACAACTTCATCCATGTGGATATACTTTAGGCATTGACATCTATGCAAGCAAGTCCATTAGTTAGACAATAACCATATTCAGACCGTTGATTAGGCGTGCAACCGGATCGATTTTACCTAGTATGAAATAACTCATTAGTTTATTTGACTTATTGGTCTTAATTGAAATAACCGCGAAGTTTTAGTGATTCCATTGAAACATTACATCTCAGTAGCTGTTAATAAAAGCCCTGAAATCTCGATCTCAAAAATTTGCGGCCACAACTCAGAATCTTTTTCTTTATTGCATCCCGAAGCAACACCGTCAATTAACACACAATTCATATTTATTATATATACAATTATTTATTCTCGCATATATCGTAATCTGTGCTTTCCCGGTGAAACAATCGTTTGACGGCGATTTGATTTGATTGCAATTTTGCATACTGTAATTAAAGCTCAATTCGATTCCTGAAGGTTTTGGCGGAAATCTATGAGTATTGAAAAATTTAGGGCTTCTTGGATGAGGATTAGTATTATTTATTTTACTATTGTATAAATGCTTTTGGAAGGGGATCTAGGGTTTGTGTACAGATTGGTGGCTGCGGCTCTAGTGGTTCTGTTCGGCCCTGTGGGGTGGTTGGTGGTCCGTCAGAAATGGCGGCACACAGTGGCCAGGAAGGATGAGATCAGGAGACTTCTGGCCTTGGCGTCCGATGAGACAGCTAGGGCTGAGTTTGAGGCTGCCGCTGGTTACAGCTATGTTTATAGCTATAGTTGTCCCGTGGCGGCCGAGCCTCAGGAGGAGGCGGCGGCATCTGTTTCAGGAACATCGCCGGTGCGGCAATCCCAGTATCAATGTGAGGTGTGCTTTTCCCCAACTACAACACGCTGCAAGCAGTGTAAAGCTGTTCGTTACTGGTTTGTCTCAATTCTTCTGAAATCTTTGATCTTTTGTTTCAGTTACCTTTTATGCATGCATTTTTTTCTTGCATGTCACGCTTGATTATGTAGATTAATTCCATTTGTTAATACACTTATATTACAAGTTTCTTGAAAATTTGGCACATTCTTTTAAATTTTTATATAATTTTTCATATTGGACAAAATATTGGAACCAAGTTTGATCCCTAGCGTGTAGCTATACTAGGTACTGGGATGGTTCTTCAGAAGTTGCTGTTGGTGCATAGAATTTTTTTAGGGCTCATTTTTGAATTACAATCTAATATGAGTGCAAATGTAATTCTTGTGTAAAAAAGAGGAGAGGAAAGGAAAGGGAATGACAGTAAATTAGTGGCCACAATGGAGGTCATTATATTTGTTTATCATTATAACTGCAGTTAGATAAAGATTCACCAAGTGCCCTTTTCTTCACTTTGTCCCTGTTATTGCTGAATGTGCTGCCACTCACTAGTTACTATCTAGCAATGTAAATGGTAATAAAATCCATTAAAAGCACAGGTGCAAGGCCTCTTTAGGTTTAAGCGCAAAGCATTAAATTGAGGTGCATGCTTCAATATAGGGAGTCACATATATGCAAAGGAAAGGATTGGTCATATGGAACTATTTTTTTCTTCTCTTAACTAAGTTTTATTCCCTCTGTTGTTTAGAACTATTATTTTGTATTCTGCAAAAATGTGATGTAATGTGTACCTACAAAATATTGCAAAGATATATAAAACACAAATTATTCTCCTAATAAACTATAAACCATTAAATATCCATAATAAAATAATTTCAAAATTAAAACTCTACTTCGTGTAACCAAACATAAATGTATAAATAAAGTAGCAAATACTTGTCATATTAGTGACCACATAAAAAAAGTTGTAATCTACTACTGGACTTAGAGAAAGTCTAAAAATCTTCAATCGTCACTAGTAATATGATCTTTAAGAGAACAATCGACATATTTGATTCCTTATCATCCTCATCTCTAGGACAGACACAGATAACTAAAGTATAAAATAAGAGGTGAAATTTTGTGTCTTAGCTCTGTGTCAAGGTTGCGTATTGGTGAAAAAGTTGCAACTTCACTTCATCCTTCAATTGTAGAAGGCTAGGGCTCACCTTCACTTTTTCTCTCACATCTTTTCCAATTCTTTCTTTATATTTTCAGGTTGAATGTGACATTGTGTTTTGGATACACTAGGAAACCTCTAAGATGTACCAGGCTATAGAAAAGTAGCCCCTAAAGCTGAGGCCAGTTATAAAATGCCTTGAAAGGTAGACAAATAAGCCGACACCTTAGTTTCCATGATGCTTATGTCTCTATTAAGTTGAGGTCACACGAGGCGTGTCTCAAGATGTAAGCCTTGGACTCTGTGCTTGTTTGGATTTCTTCATAAGCTGTTGAAATTATAATATAGGGCTGGGTGGTGAATAAGTTAGTAGTTGTGGCTCGGGCTCCTACAAAATGTGTGTTAAACCGAAGTTTGACTTTGACTTTTAAATTATAGTGTACTTAGAGCATCTCCAAAAGCCTATTTAAACATAAAATGCCATCTATTTTAAATAGTCAATTCTTAAAATTATGTTTCAAGAGACTCTTTAAATTAACATTTTTATATATAGAGTGGGTTTTGGAGAGCCAAACTGCATTCAAAGTATTTCAATTTTCAATAAATATTTGTTGGGAGTAGTAAAATTAAGTATTAAATTTAAAGAGCAAGTCACTTCGAAAATTTCTCTCTCTAAATTTATAGATGCTCTAAATTATAGAATATGCTCTTTAAAAATAGAGAGTCTCTTGTAGATGTTCTTATAATGAAATTCAAACAAGTACCCTTATTAAAATAATGGTTGGAATGGAAGGAAAGTATAGGACATGAATAGGGAGTTGGACGTGAAGACAATTTAGATCTTCTTCCCACTCTCCAGAGCAAAAAGCAATTAATTTTCTTTTCTTTTTTCTTCTGTTATTTGAACAATGTACATGGTAGTTGGTATGGATTATTCGAGATGTTTCATATTTGTCTATTAAGTCTATTTCCCTCTACAGTGAGTCTGATTTTATGATGCTCCTATTGGCAGTTTTCTTTTATCTCAAGGATAAAACATGTTGCACCTATTCACCTCATTTTTGTTAATTTCAGCTCTGGAAAATGTCAAAGAATCCATTGGCGACAAGGTCACAAAGATGAGTGCCATCCATGTAGTATCGCTCATCCGAACATTGACGTGGGAGTCCAATCTTGTCTCAAGGAGTTTAAGCAAGACGAGGTTGAAAGTAGTGGTAATGTTATTGGGAATCAAGGAAAGAATCTTGCCAAACCAGTTGACTCATCTTTCCAAGAATCTATATTTATAAAACCAAGTCTTCATGAAGTACCTAATGGGAAAGATGGTACTGAAGTTGAGAATGCTGTTGAGAAACAAAGAAATGTAACTTTGATGGAATCAATTAACTCACTTCCTGATGAATGTTCTTCATCCACTGTTTTGGGGGAATTGTCTGTCCCTTCAGGTGGAAACTCGAATGACTCTTGTAGATATGACAGGCAGACTACCTGCACTAACATGGAGAGAAGGAAGTCACTATCTTTGAAGGAACCTATTGTGCCAGAGATTACAGATGATATTGCTACAAGTAAACCAAATGAGTTCAAGTCTAGCTGTATTGATTTAGATAATCAAAGTGGATCTTCAACTTCATCAGGTTGGAGTGGCACTGGCTCGGAAGAGCACTCATTTTCTGAACCTTCTACACCTTCTTCTGGTTTTTGGGAGGGAACAATTGACCCAATCAAATCCAAGATTGAGGCACTTGATGAATGTGGTGATGTTAGCATTCCAAATTCTCACCCTTCTGGATGCTTTTCTAGTGCAGCTAGAATTAATGTTCGTCCTGTGGAAGGACTAAGTTCTGATGCAATTAGAAATTTGGCAGGTGATCCTCATCCATCTACATCAGTGCCCAAAAAGTCAACAGATGCACCTTCACTATCTAAAGAAGCAAGTCCATATGGTTCGAAGTCTAGAATACAACCATCAATCAGTTCAAAAACGTCTAATAGTAATGATGTTCAGAATATTCCCTCCGAATCTAGTTCAAAGTTGAGAGGATCTAAATACTCCCCATCTAGTGCTTATTGTGGTCGTACAGCATCAAGCTCTGAAAAGAATTTTCCAAGGGAAGATGTTATAAGAGATGGTGGTTTGCTATCATCGACACCTGATATGTTAAATAATAGGGTTGATGACACAAGCAGTATTTCACAGGCTGTGAAATTCAATGAAGTTGATTCTCGGACATCTAAAGTTGCTGGAACCCATTTCTTTTCTAGCACCAAGAAGCCTACTGTTCCTAATGTGCAGTCCGTGAAGATTGACAGAACTCATGGGGTTGATGCTTGTTCCTCACAGTGTGGTTGCCTATCACAAAATGCTAGAATTGAAACAAATAAATCTGCAAGGACTTTGGACCCACTCAGAGATTCTAGGTTGATGCGGCATAGCTTGTTAGGCTCTCAAAGTGAAGCTATGGGAAGATTCAAGGTCTGTCATGAAGCTTTCATTGTTATGTTTACCCTCAATTCCTGCATATGAAGACACAGGACATTGCTAAAGTGATCTTTTTCACAGGTGCTGTTTCCTTATGACCTCTTCGTGAAGCTTTACAATTGGAATAAGGTTGAATTACATCCATGTGGACTCAAAAATTGTGGGAACAGGTAACAATTAACATGACATACTTGTCCGAATTTGGTAAATTTATCTGTATATTCATATAACGTGCAACTTTTTGTTAAATAAATCCATATAAATCATAGCCAGCTCTTTATGGTACAAACTTCGAGCAGAAGACTAATATTTTTCTTTTACTGTTTATTGAATTTGAACTAGTATAAGTGCCATTATTCATTATGATCTACTGTATATATTTAATTGTACATAAGAATTTGTGACTACTATAATTTCCAACATTTGACAATACTTAGAAGCATGAACATGTTGGCTGAGTCAGGGTCGGTGTGGGACATGTCTTGCACACTGATGCATGCTATTGCTTGGTACAACAGTTAGCATGTTACCCCCCTTTTTTCCCTTCATACATGCAACATACGTGCTCCGACAGGCAATCGGCATGATCATTTAAAGTATTAAGAGAAATTGCATAGAAATCTTCCAAACTTAATTTGACTTTAGTATTTTCAACATCTACTGACTTGGATCCAACAAATTAGTCAGCAGTCTGTTCTGTCAGTGGTTTATACACAGATAGATGAAATCTGAGAAAAGAAGCTCTAGGCAGTGTGGAAATGTGGGAAGATCTGGACGTGAAGAGTGAAATTAGGGGAGAGAGAAAGAGAAGCGGTTGACGGTGAAGGGGAATATGGAGGGATGGGTGCAGAATGACATAGTGGATTTTGAAGGAAGGAAGGGGCAGGGGAGTTTCTTTTGATATCACATGACTTGGGGATTAGAATCACTATCTTACTCATGAATAAACAAAGCCAACTCACATGGGAAACTTCTTGATGTGCAGGTTCTGTTTTTATTGTTGCTTTTATTTGGACTAAACATTTTTTTTCCACTTTTTTGTTTGGGTCTCTTGTATTCAACAAAAAATCCAAAATAAAATTTGAAATTCAGTATTTATTTATCTTATTTTTTTTTGTAAAAATAAGCAAATTTCCAATCCCTCATTTTTTGAAAAAAATCACACGTCGACGTGTCCATGCTTCGTAGGAAGATATGGTGAATTGAGTTTCTCCTCTCACACTGTAAACTATGCCCCTGTTTGAGCCCCATTTTTTAAGAATTCATTTTTGAACCACATTCTCTAATAAAATAATTTTATATGTAAACTCTGAACTTTTTTCATTTTTTAACTACACATTCTCCGAAAAATCTTACAAAACTCATTTTTCACAAAAAAAATTGGGGCTCAAACGGGCGCTATGTTTCACATGGTCAATATGGACTGAATTTTGGTGCAGTTTCTAATTAAAATTTGTTACTAAGAGACAGTAAAACTATGCTTGCTAGCTTAATTAGTTGGATAAACAGTCTTTTCTGATGGGCTCAGGTACACAATCCATTCTCTAACATCTGTGTCTTGCTATGGCCATTCCCTTTTACATTTTGTAAGAAACTGATCGCATTTACTTATGCATGTATATCGTGTATTTATGTATTAATTGTGCCATGTTCAAAGATTTGCTTCATGCATTTATTCTATTGTTTGAAATTTATATGCAAATATGTGATATCTAAATGTGATTGCATATATATTAGTTGAACACTTTCTTCAATGTCTGGTACGACAAAATGCTATTTATTTAACTTATAATAAATCTTCCGATGTGTCATTATTTCTAGCACTGTTTTCTTAAAATATTAGATCCCACATAAGTTTTCCTTCATTTGAATCTTTCCTGTAGCTGTTATGCAAATGCAGTGCTTCAATGTTTGGCATTCACACCACCTCTCACAGCTTATTTTCTACAAGGACTCCATTCAAAAGCCTGTAAGTTGCTCCATCTCTGTCCTGCAATTAATCATTTGGTGGATTCTATTTTCATGCTTGTATAGGCATATCTTGTTAACTCTAGTTTTTGGAATTTTTTGATCTTTTATTATATCTAATTCCCTTACATTTTTCTGTCTGTATAAGGTGAAAAAAAAGAATGGTGCTTTACTTGTGAGTTTGAAACTCTTGTTTCAAAGGCCAGGGAAGGTCACTCTCCTTTCTCGCCTATTAGGATAGTATCTCAGTTANTGTGAGTTTGAAACTCTTGTTTCAAAGGCCAGGGAAGGTCACTCTCCTTTCTCGCCTATTAGGATAGTATCTCAGTTACAGAACATAGGAAGTCATCTGGCTAATGGGAGGGAAGAAGATGCTCATGAATTTCTTAGGTAATCAATCTCTTATCTACCTGGTGAATGCATATTTTGCCACCTCGTGGATGATTTATCACTAAGTTTGTGCCAATATATTTTAAATCTAGATATGCAATCGAATCCATGCAATTTGCTTGCCTGAAGGAATCTGAGATTAAGGAGCCTAGCCCTTTGGATGAAGAAACAACCCTCATGGGGCTTACATTTGGGGGTTACCTCCGATCAAAGGTGATTATTTTTTTTTTGGGTTCTACAAAATTGATAACTACATGGCTTTGAGAATATTCTTTGTAGATTTTAATTTTGATTGTGAATGTGAAAGTACAGATCAAGTGTATGAGGTGTGGAGGCAAATCTGAGAGGCATGAAAGAATGATGGATCTTACAGTTGAGATTGGAGGTGATATAGGAACTCTGGAAGAGGCCATACAGCAATTTACTCACACTGAGACTTTAGATGGTGAAAATAAGTATCACTGCAGCAGGTATGTTGATCCTGTTTGTTCTGTAGTCTTGAGCAAAAAAAAGTAAATAAAAAAAAATTAAAAAATTGAAGAGTTTTTCTTGGTTTCATGCATGTCTTTCTCAATGATGACCTGGTTTGGCTTTTCTTCTGTTAATCTGTTTCACTTTTTCTTTTCTTTTGTTTTGGATGATTTGGTTTATCTGCCTTGTTTGAATTGAAATACATATGATTTTCTTATTTTTGAATTTTTAATGTGGCCAACATTTTAGTGATCAAATTGACATGGATTTTATACTCGTTAACAAGATTGCATGGACATGGAAATGGACATGGACATGCGTTCAGACACGATACACGCCGACGTGATATTTCAAAAAAGTAGGACTCGAGCATGTTGGGGAAATGTTGATTTAAATTCTTTAAAATTATAAATTCGTATATTACATCGTCGTTTTATAATTATTTATACAAGACCCTGCACATAAAGACACGACACATGACATGTTGGACATTTGCCTGTGGGGTGTCTCTAAAGCATCCCTTAAATGTCAGTAATTTAAAATATATAAAAAAAAATGGAACAAGGTCCTGTGGCTTGTTGGATACATGTCTTCGAGTGTTCAAGGAGTGTCGGGATCCGACCCTCCACATGACATGTGTTCGACATAGACACGCTGCCTTAGTAAGATTTTACATGCATCAAATTTTTTTAACTCCTCCCCACACTTCTCCCTGGAACCAAGACCTTTTCCTTCTGGAATTTGGCTTGTACCCGTGAGGATTACTCCGAATGTTATCTTTTCATAGTTGTGGCACGTTTAATAAAGAACTCCTATACTCTCATACCTAGTCCCTTCTATGTCATTTTTTTTATGTTTTTCATTTTTTTGTGGGGATAAAAAATTGGAAGGGTACCAGAATGTAATAGCATGTCATTTATCTTAGTTGATTTAAGTGGAGCCATCATAATTCAGTTATTGTTCATCCTGTAAATTCTTCATAAAAATCCATATTACATATTTCAATTGTTACAAATGCCATTCTGATGTCACCAAATTCGTTTTTCTTCAGTTATAAGATTATTTTACTTTTTCCTTCCCCACATGTCTTAGCAAATCATTTTTTCCATGGCCAAAACCTATCTACTTTAGTATTTTTTTTACGTGGTTGTGTATACTTGTAGGCGTCGAAATTTTTCACAAGTTAAGATGGGATTCTTGGCATTGTAATCCCTCCTTTCCTTGTCACATGTGTCCAGCTAGTGAATGGGAAATCCTCTTTTCCCCTAAAATATCTTTCTTATTAGATTTATAATATTCAGTTAGATAGGGACAGATTGGTTGAATATCTGCAACTCTCAGGTAGAGAACGGAAAGATCCATTAATTATTTTCACTGTTTTTATTTTGTAATTTTGTGATGGTGCATGCAGTTTTATTCTCTCGACTTCGTAGGCATTGTTAGTAGATGAGGTGGGTTTATATTTTCAATTCTGATGGTGCACACGAGAAGATCTATTAAAATACGTCTTACTTTTTATCAGATGTAGATCATATGAGAAGGCCAAAAAGAAGTTGAGAGTACTGGAGGCCCCTAATGTCCTCACTGTTGCTCTGAAGAGATTTCAGGTTATCATTTGAATCAAATTCGTGTTTCATTTGTTTTCAAGTTTCAATGAGTTGCTTACCTTTTTTGTTTTACAGGCAGACAAATTTGGGAAGCTGAATAAGAGAATTAAGTTTCCAGAAATTCTGAATATGGCCCCCTACTTGAGTGGGACAAGCGACAAATCCCCAATTTATCAGCTTTATGGAGTAGTAGTGCACTTGGATGTTATGAATGCTACATTCTCTGGTCACTATGTGTGTTACATAAAGAATAATCGCGGCAGGTGGTTTAAAGTTGATGATAGCAATGTATGTCCTTCTCCTTTTAAACATCTTTTATTGTGCTACAACAATTCATCTTCTGGGAGTTCACTTCAATTTTTTACACGTTCTATTTGAGATATTTTATTTCTCCCTGGTAGGCACTGTTTTAGCCATGATATAAACTGGATATTGTTTTGCTTTGACGATATTGTTTTTGTTGTGTATAATGGGAATTCTGACACTCTTGATGTAGAATTTTGCAAGTCAGAATGAGTGAAACCCACATCCCTTAAATAGAACAGTAACTAAAGGAATGATGTCGTCAGACAAAGGGAGCAGGGAAAAGATAATTAGTTTGTACGCCTTGTTTGTGGTTGCTGCTTGTATCATGTTGTCAATGTGTCAGTCAGTAATTGTCCTCTGTGTTTTAAGGTTGATGGATGAGTAGCATCGTTAGACTTCGGTTGAGTATGCAAAAAATCTGTTGGCAAACACCTATATTATACCCACCAACGCACCCTAGACCTGAGGGGGCTGCTCGTTTCAACACTTTGGTCGGTTGCTGCAAATATCTTGGTGTCATCAATTGTAATCTGTTTAACAAGGGGACGGATGAGTAGCATTCTTAGGATTTGTTCTCTTTGAGCAGCAACATTGGGCCTATCAATATCTGTTCATTGCACCATTCTTCAAGTTGTGATCTACACCATGATTTTATTTGCTAAAACTTGGGGACAGTTTATGGAAAATTGTTGGGAATTCGCATGATCCATAATAGTTTGGTAATGAGCTGGGAGAGTGAATTTTATGTACCTCATGTGGTAGGACCTTACAAAGTTTGCCATTAGGGACTTAATTATTCTTACTCTACTTTCTGCCTTCTGTATGTGCATCTCAAAGTTTTTAATCTGATATTTATCTGGTTGTAGGTGCAAGTGGTGGAACTTGAAAATGTTTTGACTAAAGATGCATACATGCTTCTCTATGCAAGGTGAGATGTTGGGGGTTGAATTTCTTTGGCTGTCTTTTGTTCCCCATCTCTTTGGTTTCTGATCTGATTGAATTCCTTAGGTGTTCACCACGTGCCCCAAGACTAATAAGGAGTTCAATAGTTCCGCATGATACAAGAAAAGCAAGACACCTGACATGTAAATCAAGAGCTCAGGATGTTTCTACGGGTGAATTGAATGTTCAGACATGCAATGACTTCTCCTTTCATGGCACGAGTTTCCAGCCAATTCAGACAATTTTAGAAGAGGACCGTTTGAGCGAGAATTCGTCTTTCTTCTCTGAAGTTGGTTCTTACAGTACAGATAGCACAAGCACTAACATGGAATCAACAAGCACTGAGGACAATTTTGATCAAATATTTGGCGATAGCGGAATCTGTTGGAATAGATCATGGATGAACTCCACAGACTCTGACACAGCATCGTCGTCGTCCTCTCCATCTCCATCTCCATCTCCATCGCATTCAAGACATTCACCGCTCGATGATTTCGACTATAGCTCTTCTGGATATCCCGAGACACGTTGCCCTCGTGCAGAATCAGCGGTGGATCGTCATGGTTTTTGGGCAGGCGAGGGGAGAGGATCTCTTTTGTGTCGGAAACACTGTAGAAAGTTAGTCGATAGCAGTAGTTGTTGTAGGGAGGCTGGCTCCAATAAACTGGGATGGAATGATGATAACGTGAAATGTTCTAGTGTATCTTGTTCAAGAAGATCCACGAGGGAGAGTCGATTGAACTTTTTGCTATAAAAGATATGGTAGTGAACGCGACGGAATAATGAGTTGAGAGGAGGATGTTAGGGAGTTTGTGTATATATTAAAATACACACTTTCTCCTTCATGTTGGAAATGAGTATCGTTTTGCCACCCTCTTAACAGTTACCGTTAACCTATATTAATTTAAGGGTACTTAGCACAAAAAACATCTAACATTTGCCTCTAGTGGAATATTTCCCTATTCTTTAATTTTGGCAAAAAAAAAATTCTTTCTATATGACTTTTTCTTAGAGATGGCAACGGGGGAGGGGGCGCCACCTTAGACGGGGTGGGCTCGGGCTTGCCCCGTTTTCTATTCCGTTTAATTTTTATTTTTTTTCAAAAATTTCCTGTTAACTAATTTTTTTTTTTAAAAAAATTGTAGTTAATTATTTTTTTATTCTTCACGGGACGGGTTCGGGGTGCTTCAGGGTGGGGCACCCTTGCCCTGCCAATCCGTCGGGACGAGTTTTTTCGTCATCACTACTTTTTCTTCGTGGAATGTAACTATTTCTTCCATTTTCTTAACAAAGTTTTGTGAAATGACGAATATATCATTCTTTTTAAATTAAATGCAAACAAGTTCTAAATAAATAATTAAAAAATTAAATGGGTGTATAAGTTATTTTTCTATTTTATTTAAAAATTAAATTAAATAAACAAAGTTTTCACTATAATTTATTTCTTATTTATAATATTATTGATGTCTACATTAATTTTTTTATAATATATATATATATATATATATATATATTCAAATGGACAACGACATTATCACAAATTGTCCAAGTTTGATAGAAATTATAATCTTGATGAGTTGTTCAATTGATCAGACATTGAGTTTGCTCTCCAATAGTCACCAGTTTGAGTTCTTTCAGGGCCACTGAGGTGAGTATCTGATCGTAAACTTCAAGGCCCCGTGAGATTAGTCAAGGTGCACGCAAACTAATCCGGACATCTATGATTATTAAAAAAAAAGTTTGATAGAAATTATAATTTAGATTTTTATCAAAAGCAATCAACAATTAATTTTAACAATACATTTCATTGACTTTTATCAAAATTTGCTAAAAACTTGATTTTAATTTTCATCAAACAGAGACATTATATAATCGACAATTACCAATCGTTCTTTGATTGCTAATGATCGAGACTAAATCATTGATGTTATTGACCCAAACTTCTCTCTTTTTTATCGAATAACTATTGATTCATTGAAAATGAAATAGAAGATAAAAAAGTAACTTAAACGTCGATAATATTATAAATAAAAAAATAAAAGTGACAATATTATTTAAAAAATAAAAACTAACTTATATGTCCATTTAATTTTTTAATTATTTATTTGTGACTCATTCATATATTTTTTTAATTGAGGCTACAATTACAATTATTTTTTTATTCGTTCTTCTTCTTCTTTTTTTTTTTTAAAAAAGAGAATGGTATATTTGTCATTTTACAAAGTTTTATTGAGAAATTTGAAAAAATTATTATATTCTGCAAAGAAAATGTCACATATGGAGGTTTCGCCAAAATGAAATGATGGGCGTATTCCACGATAGATGCAAATGATACGAGTGTTTTGTGTCAATTACCAATTAATTTAACAATCTTGAGGGGGTGCCCAATTGGTCAGACCTTGAGTTTACTCTCCAATGGACCACCAGTTCGAGTCCCCTCAAGACTACTGAGGTGAGTACCCGACCGTAAATTTCAGGACCCCGTGGGATTAGTCGTTGTGTGCACAAGTTGACCCGAACATCCATGGTTATAAAAAAAAAAAAAAACTACCCATTAATTTAACAAATATTTTAGTATTAACTGTGACTCTATTATTATTACTACTACTACTACTACTACTACTACTTTGGCCGTTATAGAAAAAATTATTTAACTCGTATAAATTTTATTTTTATTTTTTCATAATTTATCACAGTTCCTTATGAGAGATCTCACTCCCAACTCCCAAGTTACATTAATTTTTCCTCCATTTTGTAATCTTCCCATCACCAAGTGGTTAATCGTAACCTTAAATCAGAGAAACTACAGACTGCGAACATGTTGGCAGAGAAATTTACCTTAGCACCAAATCTCAGATTTTATTGTTTTTACGAGATTTGATTATGTAATCTGGTGAAAAAAAACTCACACGTGATCTCACTTCTAAACTCAAACATCTTCAACCTTGTTTGGTCCCCATTATTTTAAAAATATACTTCTCTCTTATTTTCAATCACATTAAGTAATTATTTTATTATAATTTCGTAAATTCAAAATGTTTCCTTATATTTTAACCACACATTCTTCATTAAAATACTATTTCAAAATACATTTACTTAAAATTATAATAATAATGGGGCTCAAACAGGCTCTAGTAAAGTGGGATAGTGATGGTTTGAATTTGAAATCCTTGATGGTGTCTCTCATTATTCTATGTGATCGAAAGCACAAGCTCTTAGGGTGTGTTTGATTACAAGTAAAGAATTTGGATGGAAAGAAAATGAATTTTAAATAATTAATTTTTCTAAAATTTATTTGCATGAAAATTATTAATTAAATGTGCTTGATTTGTTTAATTTTCAATTTAGAAAATTTATTCATTAATAAAATAATATTAAATGTAAATTCAAAATATTTCCTTATATTTTAACCACACATTCTTCATTAAAATACTATTTCAAAATACATTTACTTAAAATTGTAATAATAATGGGGCTCAAACATGCTCTAGTAAAGTGGGATAGTGATGGTTTGAATTTGAAATCCTTGATGGTGTCTCTCATTATTCTATGTGATCGAAAGCACAAGCTCTTAGGGTGTGTTTGATTACAAGTATAGAATTTGGATGGAAAGAAAATGAATTTTAAATAATTAATTTTTCTAAAATTTATTTGCATGAAAATTATTAATTAAATGTGCTTGATTTGTTTAATTTTCAATTTAGAAAATTTTAGAAAATATTATACTTGTTCATCTAGGGATGACAACGAGGCGGGTATGGGACGGATCGTCCATTCCCACCCCGCCCTGTAGGGTATTTTTGTTATCTTGCTCCATCCCCATATCCGGTTAAAGCAGGACGGGCAGATTCGAGGCGGGGCAGGGTTTCTTGCCCCATTTATCGCCCCATTTGTTTTTTCTTTTTATTTTTTATTTATTTTATTTTTTGCGTTTATTTTTTCACGTCTTTAATTAGTAAATACTATTACTTTTTTACTAATTTGTTAAAAACAACTTATTTCTCTTTAAAAATGATGATAAATTTATTATTTTTCGTCGATAAAAAATTTAAATTTGAAATTAACTTTAAACAGGGCGGGTAGCGGGGCGGGGACTATATTTCCCATACCCGCCCCATACCCACTTCGGGGTAATGACCCTTGGCCCGTCCACACCCTGTCGGGTTGAACGATTTTTTTTGCCATCCCTTTCATCTTTTATTGATAGGCGGATGAGAGAGGATGGTAGATGAGAGGGGGAGAGAAAGAGTGAATTGTCTGCAAAATAAAATCATACTCCCTCAAAGAAAATATTTTCCTTGTTTTCGAGGAAAATATGGTTACGTGACCAAAAGTAAGAAAATAGTTTCCATGAAAAAAATATCAATCAAACAGCATAAAAATAAGAATTTGAAAGGAAAAAAAAAAGAAGACATTTTTCATGAAAAATATTGGCAATCAAACACACATTTTTAGATTTTCTAAAGTATTCATCGTGTGTGGGCATTTAAAACTTGCAATAAAAAAGCCATAATCTTAGATCACAATGTTCTTTAGA
>CAIGRR010139141.1:0-15579 GCA_903798365.1 Fraxinus sp. 1973-6204 | reverse complement strand
CTGATGCTCTGGTCTCATTGGTAGATGGGGACTAAACAAAAACACATAAATTTAACTCCTACTTCACCCGTAGTTGGTAGGCAATCAACTTCAGTTTACCAGAAAAAATCTGAGAACTGGAATATTGCCTCAAGGTTGTGATTGGTCTGGACAAAATAAATGTCCAAATGTTGTTCAACTCATGCTGAAGAGATCATAGCCTGGTATTGTGAAATGAAGAGTTGTATGAAATGTATAGTTGAAAAATTCTTCAAGATTAACGCCATTATCCTGCAGGAAGGGGAGTCTTAACACACACTGCCCGATACACAAAACAGGCTAACCAGTAATGTTAATTATAAGCTGATACCGACTGAAAGAGGAACAACGCCACTTTCTCAAGCTGTACACAGCATATATGCTCTTAGTGTTATCTTTAAGTTGAATATATGACATTTTTATTAGACCAAAATCAAATATGGTTTGTGGTGGTTGCGAAGGGTTTGTTTATCTTGGATTTTTGCAGCTAGTAAGTAGTAACAGGTTAGTATAAAAAATAATGATTGACGTAGCTGAATCGGAATTTATTGAAAACAAGACTTGTTTTGTTGAACTGGGGTTCAGAGGAATGAGAATGACATACTTTTTGCCATTGTCTGTATATTGTTTCACTAGGAAAAAAAAAATGATTTAGTTGATGCATATGGTGGCTCAAAGCTGGGCCGGCCTGCCAAGGTTTGGCACGTTTGGAGAGAGGGTCGCGTTGGACTCGGTTCTCGAAGCTTGCAGCTGAACGAGCTTCTTTTATATTTTCATTCGTTGGAAATTACATCACAGCGATCAGGTATAAAGTTTACTTGTACATAAATCGGGTTTTTAATCAAAATTAATATTACTCCCCTCATCTCTCATTGTCTCTCTACCCCAATTTAATCCGATGGCATCTCTCTACCCCCAGACACCATCTTTTGGACTTCCATTGGTTTCACCCAGCAGAATTGTTGTATTGAAGCATAGTGGAGCCGTCAATTGGTTGAGAGAATGAATGCTCGAACAAAAATTTTCAGGATATGTCCCAAAAATTAGATCAATTGGCTGGTTAATTGGTTCAGGATTGCCCACAATATTATGGGCCTCAATCAGATGTTGTTGGGTAGAATTCATCATTTGGAATGCATTTAGTCCATTAATTGACCGATTGCCTATTCTAGCAGAAATCGTTCACGAGTGGAAAATTAATTCTGGGCATCGATGTGTGGGATCGGTTTTGATGAATCAAGACCATGAGATTGGTCGCCTTGGTGAGGAGAATCAGCTGGTGGTGGATAGCGATTGTGAGTGTCGCCGAAGTGGCACGAATCTGGATGGAGGCCGTGCGTTGCTTGCGGTTTTGAAGTCAGTTTTTTGTTTGATTTGGTTGTTGTTTGGGCTGATGTTTGTAGTGGATTTGTAGAGATTGAAGAGGGTAGTTTATTGGTGGTGGAATCCTGCGGCCATGGTGGCCGAAAGTTGGTGTTTTGAAATGAATTTTTAGAGGTTGAAGAGTGGAGTTTTGGCGTTTGTGATTTACTTGGTTGTTGGGTTGTTAGTGGTAATGGTGGTAGTGCGATAGTGTTATAGTGGTGGTGGATCAATGTCCACAAGTGGTGATGGTAGTGGTGTGCAGGTTACAATTGATAGAACTTTCGTGACCAAGTTTCTTGAATACGTGATCTATCAAAGTGCATAGGTCACATGTTACAGATTCAAGAAATTTGGTAACGAGCCATTGGATTAGGTCACAGATCCAAGAGATTTGTTCACCTGTTATTGGATCGGATCACGATCACATGAATCAAGGCATATGTCAAAGTGCATCGGTCACATATCACGGATTCAGGAAATTTGTTCACAGGCCTGAGAGATTTGTTCACAGGCCATTAAATCAAGTCATAGGTCACATGTCAAATGCACAAGTCACGGATCACGAATACAAGAGATTTTCTCACAAACTATTGGCTCAGATCATATGTTACAGATCTAAGAGATTTGGTCACAGACCATTAGATCAGGTTACACATATCACATGTCAAAATGCATAGGTCTCGGGTCACATGCGTTTGATTTCTTCGACCCGAGTTATTCGAAATGATTACAAATTCAATTAACCAGACTTCAACGGTGAAAATTAAAGTTATTTACTCCGGTAAGTACTCTATAAAATACACCAGTCAATGTTCTCCAAAGGTCATTATGTTTCTCCCCTCTATCTCTACTATTTGGACCGACGATGCTCATATTTGTCGTTGAAGAAATTGTTGGTGGGGTGGTTGTCGGCGACGGATGGATGTCGATGACTGGTGTAAGAGGGTGAGGTTGCGGTAATTTAATTTGATTATATTATTATTTAGAATTAAAACAAAATTAACACCCGATGACTTTTGTATTTTAAACTTAATATCTGAAAATTGATTTGTTGCATACTTTATAAATTTTTTTCCTTTTTCCTTTTTGTCTTTTAAGGATGTAACTGAAAAGCAAAAATAAATTCAGAACATTTCAACGACAATTGAGTTTTTAAAAGGATTTTCAGGTGAAAAGCCTTATTTTTTGTTCAACTTTTTGCTAGTAAGAATGACATCAAGAGTGTATCTGATAAACATTTTACACATTTTTTGTGTTTTATTCAATTTAGTGCACCAAACATGACATACATATTCAAAAAGTTAATTCCTTTTTTTTTTTCTATAAACAGTCGAAATGTATGCCAATACATAAACTTGTTGCTTAGATTGGTTAATAAAGATATCATTTTAAATATAGTGATTAAATTTCATTAAAGTGGTTGGTTGTTGTTTGACATGTTTCGACGCGATCTAGCTTGGATTGGGACACTAAGATCTCTCAATCACCAAGCAAACATGTCGAGCCCCAACGACCAATAATCAGCTACAGGGTCCACAAACAACTTATCATGGACGCGTCAGGCTACAACACCGTATTACTTCTTGTCATGGTGAATATATCCAAATGCTCAAACTAACCTGATATATTTACCAAATCAAGGGAAAACCCATCAATTCCAGATAAAAAAAAATGGATACCATAAGGCTCGATTTCCAAGCAATTACAAACTTCACAGTTGGGGAAAACAAGGACCTACATATACAAAGTACTTGGCTAGATACAAACTTGAAGAAACTATATCTGCATTTATACTTGAAATCTCTTTCCAGTCAATGAGAAAGCATACATGGTTGCTTATCAAGATTTTGAAGCTTCCCTAGAAACAATTTCCTGCTCAAGCTATTCAAATTGAGAAAAAAAAAAAAAGTCATAATAAGGAGGTGAACAAAATTGTAAACAATGGAACACAAGTCAAAATCTTGGAATGAGTAAGGATGCAATATAAAATTGTTTAGAAAATTGGAAGCACCGAAAATATATAGCCATGTGAGCAGCAAAAATTAGTCCATCCACGAAAGGGAGTGAAGAATGGATGGCCTAGATAAAAATTTATGTTCCACTTTCCAAGATTAGACAACAGGAGAAATTGATGTGCATATCCTAGAAAACTATTAAGATTCACTTTGATCACCAAAGGAAAAACAAAATCTTGACAAATCACGAATCTATAGTTGAGATCTTCCCCATTCCCTCCTCCAAGATATGGTTTTAGATTGCTAGTCACCCTGACTAAGGTCAACATAATGCTGCTAAATGCACCTGGTTAATTCCGTTAAGTGCCTTCAAAACAAGGAGGTGTGGCCGTGTGGGATACTACATACAACCACACTGGAAGAACAGGCAAGTTTCAGAAATCATGTTCGTGCAAAACATAATTACCCAATGAAGTAGGATGAAGAAATAGAGGGGGATAAAAATAAACAAAAGCAAATAGATGCCTCTATACAAACACGTGTCCAGAACACTATAACTCCAATGAAGTAGGATGAAGAAATAGAAGGGCATAAACGTGTACAAAAGCAAATAAATGCCTCTATACAACCATAGGCGTATGAAACACAATTACACCAAATGAAGTAGGATGATGAAATAAAAAGGCATAAACATAAACAAAAGCAATTAGATGCCTCTCTACAATCCATTATTAATACCTAAAACCAGTGTGATCAAGATTTGAGGTACCAAAGGTAACAAAATTTATTGTCCAAGGAGATTGGTAAGAGAACATAAATAATTGGCATCATGTGTAGGACAACTACATTTTAGACAGTTGATCTTAAACCATAAATACAAGCATCCAGGCCCATGTAAAAGTGGATCTTGGAAGATTTTAGATCTATTTATTATACTACAAAAATAGTGCAGAGACTAATCTGTACTAACTCTGAGTAGAAAGTAGAAATCACGGCCATCTAATTAGAAGTAATTTTAAATTTCTTGAAAACTAAACTTACAAGTTTGGCAAACTGCAAATATATGCCTTATCAATACAACTAAATCGTAACCGTATGCAAATTGTTAAATAAATAATGAACAAATAGGAAATAATGGTATATTCCTTTACATTTACTGCTAGAATCTAGAACAGTAGCAGCATCACAAAAAACTATTTATTAGATTTACAAATTTCTAGGCCACTACGAAATTCCCTTGCACAAAACATTTCAGCTTGAGACACGTACTCATTAAATAAATGGTCACCAAATATTTTGGATTCACATTATGCTGGAAATAAGTGCTTCAAGAAGCATTATCTTAACAAATATCCCTGACTAACTTAATAGTTAGCATGATATATAGTATAAGTACATAGTAAATTCCACATACACTATTTTTCTAGTCAAAGAAATTAGGACGAATTACAATTACAGTAGAAATCTTATGTCATGGCCTCTAAAATTAAGTTGCACTGCATTGTAAATGAACAATCGCATGTAATTTGTTTGCATTCTCTGTTTCCTCATATGTTCATGTAGATTATCTTGTACTCTTGCATAAGACTCAACAGGAAGTCATTTAATAATAGATCCATTTGGGGGTGGTGTATATGTACCACCACTAATGTTTTTACAAACAGATTGGAAAAACAATTCAACTTTGCATCCAGTGCACCAAAAAACATTTCTTAGTAAATAACTAGAAATAAAAATATAGTTCTGGTTTCCGTTTAACAAATCCTGGTTGCCGTTATAAATTCATGGTTTCAACGACGTATCTAAAAAGCATTAACATAAGAAATTTCAAAAAGCTACATCATCCAAAGGTATTAATGCTTAATAGCATTTGGAAGGTACAGATTTTTATTTTGGCTTCACCATGAAGTTAATATTATAACTTCAATCAGCCAATGTAAGTTGCATCTAAGACAAACAAGCTCCACCTAGTTTCCGTATCTAAGAATTTACTAATATTACAGATCCATTTTCTAATTGATATCTATCAACACTCACATGAGTCACAATGTGCTTTAGAGTAAACGAGGAGATTGGAAATGACATCATGGCTATTGGATAAGTAAACTGAAAATCAAAGCTAGAATAATGAGTTCACCACCTAGTTCTTTTACAAAAGCGAGAGATGGCACAGCTGAATGTTAGAAGTCTAAGAAGTACTAAAAACTGAAGGGTTTGGATTCTGGTAAGTCAATTATTTTGGTCTTTGGATTCAGGTTCCAGATTCGAGGGATAGACATGTGAGGGAGGCACCCCTCACATCCCATCAAAGAAGAGTTGTGCATTGAGTCCATTGGATATTTGTTTAGCTATAAGTAGCTGACTAGAAAGTATAAAAACAAAGGATTGCAGCGAGGGCAGAGCAAACAAAAATATAATGTTGTTGTCCATCGGATAATTTTTGGCAGGAAAACAAAAAGAAAATAAAGCATAAAAAGACTCAAAATTTACTAAAACTATCAATTTATTATATTAAAAACTTTTGAAGGAGGCAAAAAATGGCTTTCGACAATCTTTCTTCAAAGTATATCCCTCCTTGCCTATAATAATAGTTACAAACATCTGATTTTTATTTGTTTTCTTTTTCATTGTGATTTGTACATGAAACTTAGTCTAAAAGACTCTTTGTTTACTACCAGCCTAGAGTTTACACCATCCCTTCACAAGCTAGTTTACTAACTTTAAAAGGACAATTTGAGAGAAGCAGCATTAAGCATAAATTTATTTCCTATATTCCTGGTCGTACTTCCTAAAGTGAATAAAGAATTATGCAATTTGATCGAGATTGTCATATTTTCGTGGGAAAATATCACATTAATATTTTTCTCTTTTCATACTGTTTTCAATGTCGGGATTATATTTATTAGCACTGCCATTTTTGTTCGTAATCTAAATGCAAGAATTGAGTTGCTCAATAATTTGTTCTCTTCGGGTCTCACCAGTCAAAAGTTCCCTATTATATGAGTATGTACTGAGCAAAGCTTTTAGATTTCACCATCTCAATAATAATGGCATTTCTTCCCAGTTACTGCTCTTAAGAAAAGGTCAAATGAATATCAACAATGCACAGATATAGTTCCATAATAAACCACTCAAATGAAAATTGTCATGTCATATGTCACCTTGAAAATGCTGTCTAACGGACTTTGCAGATAATTGTACTCTTGCTTAATATCATTCAATGCCAGGCAACACCTACAAAAATAAATTACAAAGCAGAAGGTAACAATTTCCATCAGCATAGATAAAAGAAGAAATTTAAAGATTAATATGCAAGATACTAATTCTTATGCCTTAATTAATATCCCTCTTTTGTGAAAAAATATCTTTACAGTCTCCACAAAATTTCTTTTGAGAGAATATGTTTAGACAAGCATGAACAATAGAAGCTAAGGATGAAATGGATCAAAATTAAAGAAAATGTATTATTGAAGATTAAATGAAAATATGTTCTCACTTCTCACAAAGATGAGGAAAATCAAGAAAATCCTGACTGAGAATACTAACCATGGCAGTTCCTGTCATTCTATCTGTAGTCAGTAATCCCAATGCTTCCAGTGATCCTAGTGAGGATCATAATATATTCTACTGAGTTATAATTCAATCCCTCCATTTGGTACTAGAATACCTGACTGACTGGTTTGGAATAAAGCTAACTCTTGCTTATACATTCCCTTTTTTCTTATAATAGATAGGCTGTTTCTTTCCCTTTTGAATAATAATATAAGTTTTCAAAGCTTCATCCATTATGGCTGAACCATCATTTTTTGGACCGTTTCTACCCAACTCACTACCCCTGTTGTTCAGTTCCCATTGGATTTACCATGTTCAAAAAGACAGGAGAACAAACATGCATTTCATGACCGATTTAAGGCCAAGAACAGAAGCAGCATAGCCATGTTCACTGGATTCAATACTGAGCCTTGAAAAACAAATAACTTCCTGCATTGTCTTCCCAAGATTTTATGTTCTGCGTGAACTGACACCACTGGAAATTAAGCCTCTGTCTGGGCTCCATTAAAATTATAATTCATTTTCTCTCACTTCTTATCAACCACACATTCTTCAATAAAATAATATTCTGCGTAAACCCAAAACTTTTCCTTTTTTTTAACCATACATTCTCAAAAAAATTACTATTCCAAAATACATTTTTTCCCAATATCTAATTAAAATGAAGGCCAAACAACCACTAAGAAATGTCATGGAAAGGATGGGGGAGTTGAACTTTGACCCGTTAAAAAGAATATACTTGTGGCATTAACAGAGTGGAGCAGTAGAATAATTGAAAATGGCTTTTACATTATGATTTAGCAATGATATTATTTAAATAATTTAAATGAGAAGAAAATAGCCCACACTACGAGTTTTATAAAATATAAAGCCTACCTGTGTAATTATACCCACATGTTCATTTGTATTTGTGCTGAATAATCCTTTTGTGAATAGTATTTGTCAATTTTCTTTGGTTCTTTTGCATGTAATGTATCTAAACTCTTTTTAGAGTGGATTCCCAAATCTACCTACTGAACATTATCCTATGCGACTAAGAAGCTAGTTCAGGACTAGAAGTCTGATATACCATACTGTTAATGAATCGTAGTTACAACACACAAATCCATGTGATCGAAGAAATTAATGATGCTAACCATGGTTGATTAAAGAAGGGGAGAAACTTAAGTCAAATTACTCTCCTAAATCATCTTATCAACACTGACATTGGCCAACCTGTCAGTTGTTGCTAATACTAACTATTTGCATTTTCAATACCATACAAGCCGCTATAGACAAAGAATGCTATTTACTCGAGCTACAAAAGTAAAGGTTTTTTGGCTATTGAAAGAACAGGTACACAAACAATTTCTTCACTCTCCTCATATTTCTTTTCGAACTTCCTTACCAGAAGTCAGTGTAGTAGTTTTCCCCCTCATCCCAAGCATTAAACACAGCCAAAATTAATGACATTAAAACTAATATGCCAAATATTTTAAGAATATACCAACCTGTAGCATTTGTTATTTTATAACTTTTAAATTACAGCAGCAAGGATTACAAAGTTCTCCCAAGATGACTCAAAGTGACAAACATAATTCTTAAATTCTCCAGAGAAAACAAATAAGCAATTGGAGTTGGAGGCAAGTTATGGGTGTGATTAAAGATAAAGCTTTCTTACTGATCTCTGGATTTATCGTCAATAGCCTGGCGCAAATAAGTGCATGCATTTCTCAACCGACAAGCTCCAATGCTGCCAATTACATTCCAGGATATAAACGCGATCATTTCAACAGCAAGATAACAGTTATAGGCAAATGCCAGACACGTTAAAGCAATACTGGACTAGTTCACTAATGCAATCTCCCAGAACTCCAGGTATCTATGGAAAATCAGTGGTGTCAACATACAACTACAGATTTTCTCAGAAGAACTTAAGCTGAAAGATGGAGGGATTTAAATATACCCATCCATGAAAATATTATCCCTGCAAAATGTTTTAATCTATCAAAGTAATTCTAGGTCTTAAAATAATGCTTAATAAACAAAAACCAGCCATAATATTACCATGCAGCACTTCCTTTGAGCTTGATACAATGCACATACATTTGATTGTAGTCCACATGCGATTGATCTCTATTGACAACCAAGAAAAAATTGATTTCAGTAAATAAAGTTCCCTACAAAAACATAAAAGTAAAGAAATGCTATTTGATATTAGAACTTACATAGCTTTTGCCATTTCCTTCACAACTTTATAAGCATCGGCTAAAAATACATGTATAAGTTCCACAAAAAAGAACGGACCATTATCCTCCTTCAAAGAATGACAATGCCGAAAATAGTCATCAACCAAACCCTGCAAGCAGTGAAAATTGATCGTATCTACTGAAAAATTAAATATATCCAATAAATCAAATATTTTTTCTATGACAAGACAAATGATAAGATACCCACATTAAACTCATTCCAGAACTTGCTGCCTCATTTTTCTACAATGAATTAAAAGAAAATTGAATTTATGTTTTTGATGCATTTCCTACACAAGCGTGGGATAGGAAATAACCCAAAGAGAAGTTTAAATATTCGCTAAAACAGTGCTTGATACAATTGCCAACAACATATATGTTAAAATGCAATCACGGATAAATATATAAATTGATACAAACGGGTAAACAATTGCATATCAATCAACTATATGTATAAATGCACATATGAATGCAATCTCACGTATATACAAATATGAATGTTTTCAGGATACTCATCCCATATAAATATACTAACATTGGATATTACTCCGCCTAATCTAACTCAACAAACCGAAAAAAATAACAATAACTTTTAACTGAATTCCCAGTTCTAATTTTCCGTTCTTAGAATCAACTTCAAATGCTGTCAAAAATTAAACAAACCCATCTTAAACCAAATTCGAGGTTTAAAGTTTCAAATTATATTTAAAAAGAAAAGGTAAATTACTTGCTGTTGGAGTTCACCAATGCGATTAATCAGCAACTGGTCGAGAGATTTTGTATCCATTTTCTTGTAATCCATGGCTCAACAGTCCGAAGTGTAACACACAACAAACGAGAAATTGTAGGAGTTGTACTGTTTGCATGGAAGGCGGTTCGGCTTAGGTGATTTTGATTGAGGAGTTCCTTCAAAAATGGCGTGAAAAGCGAGAAAGCATTAGATTTGAAACAATTTGTTTTCATACATAGATCTTTATCTTTTTTTCAAATTAGTCCAAACTACCGCTAGTCTCTTTTTTTTGGTCAAATTACTCTCTTTTATTACTTTCTTAAAATACCTATAACATTTTATATTTAAAAATTAACTATATTAGCATATACCCGTTTTATTATTTTTCACTCTACAACTATTCTTTTCAACCATAAGTTTGTGATTTAAGGGGTTGTTTCAGCCCCATTTTTATCAAAAAAAATAATAAATGCATTTGACAATAGTATTATGATGAAGAATGTGTGGTTAAAAAAAAAAATCTTCGAATTTACTTCTAATTTTATTTTATTGAATAATGTGTTATTGAAATAGGGTCAAATCACCGCAGAAAAATGCATTTTGATGAAAAAAAATGAGGTTCAAATAAGGGCTAAAACTTTTCAAATTTTTTTGTAAAGTTTCTTCCAATAGAATAGTAGTGTACATATCTTAAAAATGTCGAGAATTGTTGTAGTAATCAATATTTCTAGTAGTTCGAGATAGACATGATTCGATCAGTTTGGTTCTGAGAAGGACCAAATCGAACCGAGAACTAGTAATTATCTAATGCGACAACTGGTTCCCTATGTAATTATAGAACCAAACAAAATAACCAAACTTTTTAAGTAAAAAACGTTTTCCAATTTTTAATTACTAATGCAAATTTATGCAGATTCATTCAAAAAAATTAAAAAAACCTCGTTCGATGCAAAGGACAAAAAATGAAAATTTGGAAGACAAAACCAGGCTCTTAAGTTAAAAAATGTTAAGTTGTGTGCTTTAAATTGAATTTATTGTAATGTTTTAAAAAAATTAAAATGGATTAGTTGGTCCACGTGCACTAGCTTCAATATTAAAAATAAAAAATAAAAAATGGAGGGTCAAAATCGATTCTTGGTTATTGTTCGATTTGCTTGATTCCAGTTCTTTTATTCGCATCGATTAGTAGTGTCAAAACTATATAAAAATAATCATTACAAGTAAAGACAAATACATAAAGTACCTAATTCACCCCATGAAACAATAATAAATGTATTACGACTTGAGCTAATAATAATCTACATTAACATCACAATTATCATAATTAGATGAAACAATGTCCCTAAAATTGAAGGGTTGAGGAATATATGGTGGTTTTGTGCATCTTAAAAGTGCCCAATTCACCCCATGAAAGAAAGGGTTGATTGCTGCAGCACCCATCATAAACCCCATTCTCTTGTTGGGATCCTTGTTCAAGAGTTGGCTTATCAAATCCTTAGCCGAGGGTGCCACCACTGGCTCCTTGCGGGAATTCGAGCCCCCGAGCCACAATGTTTGCTAGGGTTAACTCATTGTCGGCTCCCTTAAATGGTGTCATGCCATATAAGAGTTCGTAAATAAAGATCCCTAGTGTCCACCAACCTACTGCATTGCCATGTCCGTCTCTTGTCACGATTTATAGGGCTAAATACTCATGGGTCCCGACGAAGGACATTGATCGAGCATCAACTTGCTTCGTTACTATCTTTAGGTTTCCACTGTATCCTAACCTCTTCTTTCCATGAAAGCACGTGGAATGACACAACTCGGTAGAATGCATGATTTCGTGGATCTGTTCTTTGATCGCTCGACTGATAAGTTTTTGGTTGGATATGATCATAAACAAGTTGTGATGTTGACGTTGAGTATCAAAATCCATCAACATTATGTGACCATTCGATCTTGCTAAAATATTTTCAAGCATCAAATCGCGATAAATTATCCCCGACATGTGTAGGTGTTCTAGAGCAGTCACCACTTCAGATGCATAGAACCTGATGATTAACAATAACAATCATAAATCGCATTTATAAATTTTTATGAGTTAACAGTTTCTTAACTTATTCTATTTCTATTAAGTACATAATGTGTTACTTAATGTGTTACCGAATTGATAAGTAGCGGTCCCCTATTGGGGGGGTTCACTTGTCAATTCGGTAAACAATTAGGTAAAAAACATCTGCCCCCCAATAGGGGCCGCCACTTGTCAATTAGGTAAAAAATTATGTACAACAAGAATAAATCTTTCTATTATCTCGCAAAGTCAACCGTATTGGCCCATACTGAAAATGACCATGTAACATAATAATTTTGAACCAATTTTTGGTACTGAAATTTATATCCCGGTTCACTCAATATTGACATCACAATTATTTCATTTAGCATGTAATAATTAAGTATATCATCCTTTTTCTAACAATTGACTTTTAAAATGATGACTTACTTCAACGTAGTGACGTAAATTAAACTTTCACAAAAAATAGGATGTGCACAAAAGTGAATGGTGTGAACAAATACTCACCGGACAGTAGCTTCGTCGAAACCTTTTTCCGGGCTGTCGTTGCCGGAGAATGTGAAGGTCGCCACCGGGACAAAAATCGGTCAACAAACAAGACCACCTAGGACAATCCAATATATATAGAGTGAGGGCAAAAATGGATGGTCCAACATTTCAAGTATTTCCCTCTCTATCCCTGCCCTACTGTCTTTGTTCCTATATGCCAACTCCTCTTTGTCCATAACCTTGGCAGCAAACATGCACCCTTGAGCTCCACAAGATACACAGTGTTGCAATGTGCATACCGGGGAGTTGGGGACATCGGTTGCAGCGGCCGAGGCAGAGCTAGGAGTTGTCGAGGCTATCAGCTGTTTCTTCCATATATTTTTGCATGGTGGAGCAATTTGGTGTGAAGAAAGATGAACGATGGCTCTGTTTGGTACACATTAAAATCAGATTTTAATCTAAGTCAAAATCAAACAATTAATATTAACCACATCTTTCATGAGTTCCACAGCTTTTCAACCACACATTTCAAAAACTTTTATCATAATCTACTAAAAATCTAATTTTAATTTTCACCAAACACCCTCACAGAGAAATCAAGAATGAGTGCAGACAGAATATGGTAGGGAATGTTTTGGGGGCAGCAATATAGGGGGGCTGGGTCATTCTGCGGGCTATTTGATGGTATGGAGCTGTGGCCCTTTAATTAATTTATTTATTATTCAAATCCCTATGATTAATAATTAGGAAAGATTTCATAACTAATAGACTAAGTTTCACCAATTTCAAATTTAAGAAATTAAGTTTAAAATTTCTAATCTCATATTCTTTTTAAAATTTTATTTAAAATTTTATTAATTAAATATATTAATTTCACAATTTCATATAAGTTGATCACAAATTCCTATAATTGATCATAAATCACAATTTTTATATGTCACAAATTATTTTACAATCACAATTCCAAAATTTTTATATGTCATAATTTGTTCATCGGTCACAAATCTATCAAATTAATAATCACATATTATTTATTGATCACAAATCACAAATTTTATGAGTCACGACTTATTTTATGGTCACAAAACATCAAATTAATTAGTCACAAATTATATTTAGATCACAATTTATCAAATTATTGGTCACAAATTAATAAATTGTTAGGTCACACAATATTTATTGATCACACACCAACCAATTTATTGGTCACAATCAACCAAATCATTTGAAACCACCGTGGCCACCACAACACCGTTGCAACAGCCCAAACCACCGTCGCCAGAACCACAAACACCACCTCTTGACAACAAAATCATCGTCTCGAATGTCGTAGCCAACATCACCACCAACACTACAACTCACCCACAACCATCTTACTACCACCATCACAACTTGTACCACCACTGTAACCCACCATCATACCGACATCACCGCAACGCCAGTAGCCAGCCAAAGGGTGTCCCCTACCAAGGTCCCTAGAGCCCCTACAACCACCACCACTACCTTTACTGTCGTAGCCACCTAATCCACCACCACCATCGCACCTCCACCTACACAACCGACAAAAACTCCCAACAACACCGAAATCACCCCAAACCTCCACAAGCAGCATCATCACCAACAACACTACCACCACACCCCAAGCAGATTCACCACCGCATCACCTCACCATCACTATAGTGGCGGCATGAAAACCACCGCAAATTAGATCTAACCACCGCAAAGTAGATCTATTACACCGCCACTGCTGAAAACCACGACAACATGAAATCACCCCAAGTTGTTACGTTGTGATGCCAGAGATGAAGCCACCGCTCTCAGATATGCAAACATGGGGATGACGTCGTCGCTCGTTGTTATGGTTGCGGCAATGGTGGCGTTTGCTCTGTCACCTTCGGTTGTGACGAAGAGAAGAGAGAGTGAGAAGACGAAGAGAAGAGAGTGAGGAGAGAGAAGACGGAGAGACGAGAGAAGAGGAGGAAAATGTTTGCCGGTTTGGAATGAAATTGATTAGGGTTTGGAATGAAAATTATATAATTAATATTTAATATTTAAAAATGAAATATCTGATTTTTGAAAAGTGAAACCTAATATCTGAAATTTGAAATTAAATTTTAAAAACTCTTGGTTGTGTAATTTCCACTAATAATTATTGTAGACATTATAATCCTGTTGTAATCTTCAATAGATGGTAAGGAGTAGAAACCAAATCATATTATCACTTGGCCACGTACGAACAGTCAAATTCATCAATCGTCGAGAAAGATACGAGTTCACTAGTCGAAAGCACTCTTATACTTATGTCATACAATGTTAGCATTGAAGAAGAAGGAAATGAATTAGAATTTTGATTACGAGTTCAAATTTCATAATCGTGCACTAATGTTGAACTAGCTTTGGGATAGCAATGGTTGGTGACACTTACTGAGCCTTCTTCACCAAATTTGTAGTCGTCATGCCCTATTGCAATAATCAAAGTTGTACTTAAGTAGTTAGCTATGATAAGCAGTCACATGATTAAAAATACTAGTCAATCCATACAAGAATGGGTGACTTGATGAAATTATTATATGGTTGATGTCACCAGAGATACATATCGACTTTCATTCAGAGATAAGATCTGAATCTAATAACGGTCGAGAGGACCATGAGACAATATGTGATCATTGGCTTGATATGTCTACTTTGTGATTGAGTAAGTGTTGGTGGTCATGCCATATATCTACCATGGATACTAGCTACAACCATCAATAATCAATTAGAATATTATTAAGCAAATGAATGGTGCCTAAGTGACAAAATCAGCAGAGCATACTATATCTTAGATGTTGTTGTTGAAAGCAGCAGCATGGATTAAATTAGTATCTTAAACAATTATGCATATAATAAGTCATAAATACTATACTCTTGAAGAATATTCTGCTCTGATAAAGTATTACTGTTAATCAATCAAAATAAAGTTTTTCAATTTGTACCGAAAATGGATGACGAGAAGTTTGACAACCTCTCACATGCGTGCGGGCCCTGCATGAATAAAAAAGTTCCAAAAAATGTGAGCCCTTCCCCTATTGTGAGTGTTCGGTCAAAGTGTTTGTCAACCATTTTCGATAAGTGGAACATGGTTGGATAGGGGTTACTATTTACATCCATCAGTACAAGTGACAAAAGCACAAAAGAGGCAAAACAAAT
>CAIGRR010139043.1:0-11387 GCA_903798365.1 Fraxinus sp. 1973-6204 | reverse complement strand
CTTGACCCCCCTTTTCGAGGGACATGATTTGGGGAGCCATGGTCGCTTTGTTAGGGTTCTGAGAATGAGTGAAAATTTGGGATGATGGTGATGGCGAAGAAGAAGCAAAAACAGAAGAGAAAGAGGTGAGTGTTTGTTTGGACTAGGTTTCACTATCTCAACTAACTATATAGTACTGTACCGCATGCTACGTTAATCCAGTTAGAGTTCTGTTGGAACTTATGATTCCTTTTTATATTATGGATATGGATATGGATATCGATATGGATATAGAGATAATTACACTAATGTGTAAAATTATTAAGATTTTACGTATTTTAAGATTTGCCGTTTTGATTGAAACTAAGGTGCGTAATACCTAAAGTGATACGTATGTTTGTGAGAGATGATGTTGTAAAATAATTGCAACTCTTGCATGTTAGAGATGGTATTGTAAGATCGTCACATTCGTTGCAACACTAGAATAATAATTGCATTAATATAATTCTTGCTTAGATTATGAATATTAGTCGCATGATTCTAAAAGGATAACATTCAACCATGCTAGATGTACAATGATTAGGAGATTGTAATTTTTATAATTTCTCACAATGATTTTTTCCATTTCTTTTCACAACTAGTGTCGAAATGCGTTCTAAAGAACGTTTGACCAGTCTAAATTGACTATTTCTTGTATAAATAGTTGAGGATACAATTTGTTTATTTGCATGTTAAATTTACTAATTTGTTCTCAATATTGTAATAATATTTTCAATTGTTCATAATTCTGACAAATAATTAACAAATATAATTCTTTCTGCTAACAAGTAATACATTCGTTTTCAATACATTCGAAATGTTATTTCGAATTGAAAAATGGGATTATTAAGCACATAATCTTTAATCTTATGGATAAGAGAAATTATACTGTCTAAAGAGGATGTTTCATCAACCCCTAATAAAAACGTAGGATGTTCAATGACCGTTTACCTTGGTATCGGTTTGTTGCTTCCACAATCTAAAATGCCTCACCTCCACCATGAAAAGTAATCCATGTCATTGTCGCAAAGACTCCCATTCAAGAAGAAGAAAAGAAGAACTTTTTTTCTTTGATTTCGTTGAATCCAACTCCATAAATCATTTGGAAACCACAAATCGTCATTAAAAAATGTCAACCATCCGGCAAGAGAAAAGATAATAGGAGTGCTAAATAAAAAAGATCTTGTTGTCAAGAAGAGGACCTAAGCACTAGCTCTATCGATCCCATCCTGTTGGACCAAAGACCAATGCTTTCTCGTCCCTTGTCCTAGAGCGCGCCTAATTCTTGCTTCTCCTTCCCCTTCGGATATGATTTCTTGTGCTCTCTCTTCATCGGTATCTTTACAAAATGGGGAGAAAAAAATGAAAAATGTAAAAGGATACTTGTAGACATAAAAAAAAAATTAAATGGATTGTATCGATTTTAAACAAGCATTTAACTTCACTAAATTTGAAGTCTACTGAAGCCTATCTGTTTTACAAGAAGCCCATATAGAGAGCACATCCAACACTAAAAAGTCGATCATATGTTTTGTACTCATTAAATTAAAATAAATAAATAAAATATGGGTGATTACATGATTTCTCTACAAACAGCACTTACTGTCCAAGAGAAATCAGAAATTCAAGCAAAAGAAATTCCGAAGTTCGAAGGGAGAAGATTAGAAAATCTCTCAAGTCTAAGTTCGAGAATTGAAGAAGATCAAAGTCTTCTCCAAATCAAGTTCCAGTTTGAAAGATCTTACTACACGTATATCGAGAATTACGTAATGTGTTACATAATACTATATGACATTCTATCATTTGCCAGTTTAAAGCATAATCAATTTTTTCATCCAATCTTTTTTCCTCCACATTATATTATATAACATTTTATATACAGTTTTGATATACAAGTAGCAAAACTCAAATTTGAAATTCAAGTCAAAGTTTTGGCGATTCAAAGCCAAGTCCAAGCCATAGAATTGATCAAGCAAATCAAATTTCCAACGAGCCTTGAAATCCAGGATTCAAACCACGTGACCCTTTGTCTTCAACACCCGGATAGCTAATCAAAGAATTTTGCTCTCTTACAGTCACAAGAGGATCAATTCACTTCTTAATTTCTAAAAATCAATTCTTAACAATTCACATATTCTTATACAGAGATTTGTTGTACAATACTCNTGCTCTCTCACAGTCACAAGAGGATCAATTCACTTTTTAATTTCTCAAAAATCAATTCTTAACAATTCACATATTCTTGTACAGAGATTTGTTGTACAATACTCCCCACCAAGAAGTTCTCTTTTTTTTTTTTTTTTGCATATTTTTTGTACCCTTTAATTCCAGAAATACGTACTCATACCTTATTTTCGCTCAAATTTGTCATTCACAAAGTCAAAGAAGAATGTGTTTATCCAAAGAAAAAATAGGGTAAGTCTTTGAAATTTTCTAAGAATAAGAAGTGTAAAGTGTATCTTACATGGATTCTAAAAGATTTGGAAACTTGTTCAAATATCTTTCAAAAGTTCAGATAGAATATATATTCCAAGTTATGCCAGTTTTTTGGTAAATTCTGGTTAAATTGAATATTGAGACTCATGTTTTTTATTTTGTCAAAAATGGTTAAGAGAACTTATAATTATGAAGTTAGAATACCACATTAAAAACGGATGTTGCAAAGATCTTACAGGTTGAGTCTTAAATGTATATTTAATTAATTGGAGAATTTAAGGTAGACACTCACGGCCACCTAGACTGATGTTAAATATCATTATTCTTTAGATAATAAGAGTTAGATCAATTATGAAAAAGTTCACATGTGCTTGCACATCAAGAAGTTCATCGAGGACAAAATACAAATAAACAGATGCGGTTTTAGGATTGGCAATAGTTTCAGAATGAACTCAACGATTTTAGCTCGTTCCAGTGCAGAACCATCTGCAACGACGACACTGCTATGCTACAAAAGGATGAAAATACTAATGTAATCACTTACTAGTCAAGGTTTTCCTCTGCCCATTAACTAAATACAGACGAAACTTTGATTTCCAGCAGGGAACTTGCATAATTAACTCCTTAATATTAATCGCTATCGCATTCTGGGTAATCTAAGCTAAACTTGACTGAATGAATTTTTCGCTAACAGAATCTGGTCTTACTTTTATCTTTCTGATTCTTCTTCAACTCCACCAGACGTACGCTCTGGGTCGCATTCATTTATCTTGTTAGTTACTGTTTTGTTCACTATGCAAACGCTTGTGGATTCTTCAATGCTTCACGATGAAGAATTTGTTGGTTCCTGCACAGTATCACCACATGTTGACAATGTGAGTCCTACATTTTGTCAAGTAATAGAATTATAAGTTCATCAATCATTCTGTGTGTGTGTGTGTTGACCAAGTAGATTCTTACTGCAGGTTGGTAAGAGGATTTTTTCTATGTTACCAAATAAAAAGACTGCCGCACAACTATAGCTTACCTCTGTCGTAATCCAAGTCATAGAATTTTCCGAATCGTTCCTCTCTTTCAGAACACGTAATAGGATAGTTTCATCATGGCTTTCTCCATTACTAGTACTAATTTCTAATTTGACTGCATTGCCTAGTGTTGCATCGTGTGTGTTTGCATGGCGTATAGCTTCTTCATCCTCTTCAGATTTTTTATGGGTCCCCGAGTTACCATTCTCTTCCACTAATATTGACGAGGAAAGAGGAGTTCTGTCATCAGCAAATTTTTGAAGCTCAAATTTGGTCGCTTCATAACTTTCTGAAGTTGTAGCTTTGCCACATTCTTCATGATCCATTGGATAATTCAACTGGCTCTCATGTCCAGCATCTTCACATAGTACCGAGTTTTGCATTTGATCCTCATAATTAGTTGATTCATCAATATCAATATGTGTGTCAGCTTCTTCAGTAGACTTCTCTTGATGATGGGAAGATTCCTGCTCACAAAACGGTCAAAAAATAAAATGAAAAAATTACCTGAAAAGACCACATGACTCGGAAGAATATTCGATATTAAACACCAATTATAGAAAATATCCCAACCTCAAACAGATAATTCAGTAATGCAAACAGAATTAAAGCATAATTGGCCACAACCCTGTGAATCAAACTTAACAAATAATCCCCTTTATCAAAGACTAATTTACAGTACACAACTTCATAGCATTGGACAAGACACTAACTATCATACGGACCTTGCTTGTTCAATGGATTATTTTCAGAAAAAGGTTCCTATTGTTCCATTATATTGGCACTAATGGACCGTTCTGTTCGCAGGAAGAAACAGAAGCATATTTATGTGGATTTTACTTTTTATTACGTTAGACATTCTTAAAGCCATATCAAGATAGCTCCTAAATTTGGATATATGCAAGATTTTGTCATAATGTGGATTTTCCCCGTCCCATCTCTAGCTTTAGATACCAATTTCATTAAATAAGAAAAAATGTTCTTTATTTTTGAAGCAATTATTTGAATAAACATCTGATACAATAAATACTACCACCAGTGTTGAGGACATAAAGGAGAATCATGTGTTATCAAAAATATTCTGGGAAAGTATATCAATGGTAATATAGGTAGATCAGGACCTGAAAACATAGTTTGTGCACATAATACTTGTATATACTTTTTCTTGGCTTGTTAGACATTAATGTATTTGTACAGTATTCATGAGAAATAGGCATGTCAATTCTAATATAGAAACAAGAGAGAGTAACCACAAAGTAATGCCTTCAAATATTTCTGTATATTTCAAAACAATAAGAATCAATCTTCTGAAATTTTGATATGCGTATTCACATGTTTTTATGTTTTCCCTAAGAGTTTTGGCAAACCTGTTCGATATCTGCACCATTATGTGGGTGATTTGAATCCTCCAAAGGCATTGAATTTTGGGACAAAATTTCACTGGAAACTTCAGTTCTAAGTTCATCCGGCCTGTTATTTTCCACAGCTATGTCAAACTGCCCAACCTCCATTTGGATATTTTGCTGAAATTCTGATAGGTTATCCACGGAAAAGTTTTGTTGTAGTACAGATTGGGGGGATGAGCATGGACTTGGGGCAGCAGGAATTTGTTCATTCATCAGTGATACAGATGCTTGGGGATCATCAGAGTCCAGAGAAGTCCCAGAAGTTCCAACTTCAGAAGAATGTGGTTCATCTTCAGTACGTTGAAGTAATTCAAGACTGTTATGATCCTCAAAATGTGTTGAAGTAGCCGCCAGCTCTTCATGTTCAATCACTTTTTTAAATCTGTTGTCAGAATCTTCAGAAGATATTCGGTTATCAGATACCGAACCCGTGGATTCTAACATGTGACGACACTTATCCTGTTTCTCAGATTGACTTCCAATGTGTTCAGTTGAATCTGAATCAATTGTTAAAGACTGTTCTAACTGGTTCCCTTTATCATCCTGCAGAATTTTTGAACCATTTACATCGTAAATGGTGTTCAACTCAGTATTCAACTTCTCACAGGGATCAGAAGGTTCCTATTCTTGATTTAAAAAAAAAAGGGAGTAAATGCACAAATGATTTTTAGAACTCCGACTGAAAAAAATGCAGAACACACAAGTAACTCGGTGTTTAAAAGAAAACAAAATGAGAAAAACCCATCCTAGGATAAATTACAACTTCACTATCCATCGTCTTGCCGTGATCTAGATGAGTTTGGAGCTTGAGTTTGTAACAAGTACACGTGAAGGTTTTCTGACAGATTTGAACAGTTTCTCTCAAAAGAAATGATTCGTATTAAATCATCCATCTCAAAACCAAATGGCAGTGAGCTGAAAGGCTGCGTGGAGGCTCCTATTAGCTTGTTAGGTTGTAATTTTACAATGTGGGACAAACGTGGAAGGCTGAATGAAGCGTGCCACCAGCATGGCACGGTTGGTAACAAGCACGAGGTGCAACTTTGGCACTGGTAATTTAAGAATAAGGTACAACAGTAAACATAAACGGAGGAAATATGAAATTGATGGATTGACATAAATGAGACCCGTCCAATACCTAGCTTTCATGCCATGTCAAAGTATCAATATTAAAACCAATTAATGGCAACGAGGGGAGAGGCCTCCCAGGACCTTTTATTCTGGTTTAGAGTTATCAATCGGCTGATCTAGTGGCCTTATTCTTAACACATTGGAACTAAAAAGCGTTGTGTCTGAACCAGCTAAAACTCTAGATCTAGGAATGAGTATGAAAACATTACTTCCAAAATTTTGACTCTCTACTGGTATTCAAGAATATTTCCCATGTGATGGGTGATTCACTATGTTTCACGCTGATTTTTATGCTCACTCACGTGTCAGAAACTAAACAAATTTTATGTGATAATACCTGTGCAGAAACTAAACAGCTCTGCAGTTCTCCATGAATCTTTGCACTGAAGTCGGTATGGCCTTGACAGCTGTTGGGAAAGTCAGTCTTAGGAGGCGAAAATGAATGTACACCAATAGAATTTTGTTCAGTGACTTTTTCTGCCAGTGTGTTTTTCAGCGTCTTATCCTCAGACTTGTTAATTTTTGAAAATCCAACTTCTATGATATCTTTATCACTTATTTCATGCACTTCTCTTGATCTTGATTCATTTTCATCTATTCCAGATAGGTGAGATGACGCTACCCTCAAGTCTTCACTACTCGAGATAATCTCCTTATCCAAGTCCACATCATATATTGAAATTTCTTCATCCTGAGATGATAAGTTTTCATCATGCGTTTGAGGAGAACTTACTTCTGAAAACTCCACTTGCAAGTCAGATGCAATGGAAAGGCCACGAGTGTGATAGTGCTGAGTCTTGTTAGCATAATTAAAGTGCTCCTCTGATCTGGTCTTCGCAAAATGAGGAGCATCACGATTTGAATGGTCACCTGTTTGGCCATTATTCTCCCTATCTTCAGCAATGATCCTTGTAGCTGGAGAAGCAATAGATTTCAATATTGCATTTTTGTCTATCTTATAGAATGGTTCATCCTCTTCTGAGGAGGAAGATGAGCTTGGCATACCATTGACATCTTCAATCGGAATTGGTTTTGCCTGCACTTCAACATTATCTTCTTCATTGTGATGTTCAAGTCCCTGCTCACATACTTGGATGACTTCTTTGATCTGATCATCTGCACTGTCAACCTTTGTCTTAGACTCAGGTTCTTGAAATTGTTCTGGCTCTACTATCCCAATGAATTTGCTCTCTGTAATCAAAAAGTTTTATAGTGATTCAGTTTTGTAAAATTTAAGTACCTATATTTAGTTATCTTGCATTTTTCCTCTGCTCTTGCATTTGTCCATTTTTATCATTATTTTTATTCTTTAGTTATTTTAATGGGAACGATGAATTATCATTCACATTTTTCACTAGTCACGATCTATAATATATATCATATGATGGAGCAATAGTAACATGGAACGGTCCAAAATAATAAAGATTTTGTTTACCTAATTTGCTTGCTGGTTTGGAACATGCAATTCCTTTGGAAGCTCTCTGTCTCGATCCAAAGTTATGACACGCTGAGGTTTCTGCACAACCTTGCACGAATTCCCTGGGTAAGGATGCCCCTAAACTGAAACTCTCATGCCTGCAGAACGTTACGTCCTTGTTCTGAACTGCCATAAACTCTTGATTGAAACTGTCCCCCGTGAGATCAGGTTTTTCCTCGCATGGATCATAAGGAAGATCGAAAGGATTGCGCATAGGTATTAAAACAGAAGGAGCCGAGCCTGGAACAGGTGTAAACAGACCAATGTTATTCGGAAGAAGATTGTTTTTAGGTATAGTAATATGAGCAATTTGATCCGCAGGCTCGTTGATCTTCATGTTCCTCAGTGTCCTTCTAACCTGAAGGCTGAGCAATTTCCTTGCTTTCCGTCTAGCAATTAGACTCTCCAATCTTTTATTCCTTTCAATCTCTGAAATCCCAAGATCCATGAGATTCTTTTGATCATCCAAAGTCCATTCAACAGCTTTATTACCAGTCTCTCTTGCCTCCTCTTCATCTTCAGAGTCCTCTGAAGTTCCTATTTCACTTCCACCAAAGTTAAATTTTTCAGACCTTCCGTAGGAGCCATTACAAAATTCTGGTTTTAGACTTTTAGACGTACACGAGTAGGAACATTGGGAGGGATTAGATGAAGAACCGACCTCCACCTCCCGAATTTCTTTTGGGCATTCTTCTACCAAGGCACGTTTGTCAACCAAATCATAATTGACAGTCGTTGAGAAAATAGTACTTTTCTCATCCACATTGTTTTGTGAGTAATCATCTTCTCTCCTAATATCTTTTGCTCTTCTTCGTCTAACAGAGCGAACATGAACCAAAGACTTCCCATTTCTACCAACAATTGTTCCATAAGTTTTTCCATCATTATTCTTCTCATCCCTTTTATATTCTTTGGCATTTCGAAGACTAAGAAAGATTCTAAGAATGACAGTAGTAGAAAGAATAAAGGGAAACGAATAAATCAAAAACCAGAACATTGATGGAAAAATTATATACAGGAGAAATAAGAATAACAAAGTAAATGATACAAATGGATATTTTATAGCAGAATTAACCAAAATTTTGGATGAAAATTTCAGTATTTTCCATAAAAAAACTTGAACATCATTTGCATTAACATCCATTTTCTTTATTTACAAAATGATTTACTTTTCAAAGAATCGTTTCAATTTTACAAAGATAATATCTTATAATCAAACAATTATCTCGCATTGTACTTAATTACAATTCTATTTCATACATTTTGTAAAAGAAAGCTCAATCAAATCCGAAAAGCATTAAATAAAAGAGAAAGAAAAGAAAAATATATAATCAGAGAACAGAAAAAGAGATTGGGAAAAAACCCTCATTCGAAAATCTACCAAATTACTTTCTTGTGTATAGGTTTGTGTAAATTAGGTGCCAAAATTCCTGGTTTGAAGTCTATATATGGTGAAAATTATTAAAAATTATTCGCAGTTTTTACCTGAAACTGGCAATGAGTTCTTTTAAATATAGAAAATCTCTGTTTGGCTGACAGCTTCATTCGATCCTGTATTTAAGGACATGTCTACTACTGTTCTCCTAATTCGCCGGTACGCAGGAACCTCCATTAATCGATGAACAAAATTCAGAATATTTGTGCTAAAATACATCGATTTTACTGAAAAGGTCCCTAAACTCTTGACTTACATTACACTTTAGTCTTCAACTTCTAGAAAGAAAATTTACATCCTCGACATTTTACTTATGTTGCTCCCTTGGTTAAGAGAATGGATTTCATCCAAAATTCTGTTAAAGTGGCACGTAAGTAGCAAATGACCAATTGTTTTGAGTGTATATTCGTTGTGCTATTTTAAAGATAAATGAAAAGAAAAAAAATAAGAAAACAAATTCCCTACTGATTACTTAGTAAATACGCGCCAGAATTTTTCTCGAATTGAATACCATCGTTAATTATCTAAATAGTAGTTAAAGTTTAAGAAAACTTCATAATTTTTCATGTGATTATTAAATTTTAGCTTACACACACACACACACACGCACCCAATGTATTATCTTTATATTATATTATTCGTTCTTCCATATATTTCTCAATACATTATAGTGTTTATAAATACGATTATGATACATGACACCTGCAATTTCAAATATTTCATCATACACCTTAACTATTAACATTTCAAAGTAGCCTCATTCTTATCTCACTTTGAGCAAACATTATTTCTTAGTGAAAAGTAATGGGGAATGTAGAAATAGATCTCTCTAATCTTAGGCTATGTAGCACACTCATCCTCAATATTCAAAATGCACATTTATATCCTCAGTCTTTCAATTTGATAACACTCGAAGAGTTTGGTGGACAATTTTACCATGTCTTTAACTAAAAGGTAATTATAATCGCACTATAGTATTTTATGTGTTGGCCTATATTTTAATTTTACTGAAATTTCTCAATCTTTATTCATTGCGGCACTTGTTCGCAAAAAAATCTTCAATTTACCTTTTCTTTCTCTTTCTCTTTCAATTTATTTTTTGGTTACTTAAGAATTTAAATGCTTAAATTTATAGATATATATGTCATAGTCAATTACTTGTGACGTATAGATAATAATATTACCATTTTTAAGCAACATATTTCAAAACTACGAACGTTCTAATGTAGCAATCCCAAATCATAGCTAGCTAAAAGTGTTGATTTCTCTGTTTGTAGGCCGCTCTATGTAACAATGTCTCTTGTCATAATTAGCAATATCCACAAACATTAGTGATAATTTATCTATTCGTCAGTAATCCAATATTAAAAAAAATTATCTTAATATAAGTAGTCGTATCACTCGTCATGGAGAATAAAATCTACATCCATAGACAAAAAAATCCGTAACCATATAAAAATCGAAAGCACCGACGTTCAAACATTTAGCATCCAAAATGTATCGCAACATAAGTTGTAGACAATCGAATACATCTTTTTTATCATTAGTAGTAACGTCAACAGAAGTTCACGGTCACTTTTCGCCATTGTAGTTAATACAATATAACATTCTCTTTCGCATAAACACTTTGATTAACGTAATATATAAAAATAGATGAATAGTTTAAACTAAAACAAGTAATCACTTCAATAATTAATTTACAAACCAAAAAAGTTCGATAATTGAACCAAATAGACAAATAATGAATCACCTCACCACATTCATGTGGTCTACAACCATGCGACGTACGTAAAAAAATCTAACATAAATTGACACGAATTCTTTGGACAAAAACAGAAAATAAAATATAGGATAAAACGAAACGCACAAGAAAAACGCAGTGTATGCGGATAATTAACGGTCAAAACAAATCGCCTCCGGCAAATCCAACGGCTCAAATCTTCCTTCTCCATTCCCCCACCACAATCTCTGCTTCTCTGAATGAATCCATCCACTCAAAATCTATGTATCTGTATATATGATTCTGTGTGCTCAATTTGATTTTCTTTATGAAGCTTTTTCTTCATAAATTATGGCCACAATTGAACCCTTGCCTCCAATAATTCACAAACAGTTTACCACGCATACTTACCACAATCCCTATTATTTATACAGATACAGCTTCTTCTGCAATCGATTTAGAGCTTTACATGCAAATCCCTGTCGTTTAGTTCACAATTCCTCGTCGTTTAGGTTACAACCTAGGGTTTCCAAGTTTCATATTTGGTCAGGTTTTTTGTCGAATAGTCATAAGCGATACTTTGATTACACGAAAATTTACGCTAATAGTTCTTGTGAACATGATACTGATTCCACGGACAAGGCTGAATCCCAGGGGCAAGAAAACCAGGAATCTTCGGGTTCGAGACCAGGTTCAAGCAGGAAGAAGGAGGAGGGGAAGAATAATTGGCGGTGGTTAA
>CAIGRR010139015.1:0-11326 GCA_903798365.1 Fraxinus sp. 1973-6204 | reverse complement strand
GAAGTGAAAAGGCAAGGATGATGCTTTTGAAACGCCTAGGAGCCTAGGCATGTTTGAGGCCTTTTGCAAGGCCGAGGTGCCTAGGCGAGGATACGGCCTTTGGACGGCTGAAGTGAAAGGTAAGAATGATGCCTTTGAAACGTCAAAGAGCCTAGGCAAGGTTAAGGCCTTTTGCAAGGCCAAGATGCCTAGGCAAGGATGCGGCCTTTGCACGGTCGAAGTGAAAAGGCAAGGATGATGCTTTTGAAACGCGAAGGAGCCTAGGCAAGGTTGAGGCCTTTTGCAAGGCCGAGGTGCCTTGGTGAGGATGTGGCCTTTCTACGGCCAAAGTGAAAAGCAAAGATGATGCCTTTGAAATGCCAAGGCGCCTGGGCAAGGTTGAGTCCTTTTGCAAGGCCGAGGTGCCTAGGCGAGGATGCGGCCTTTGTACGGCCGAAGTGTAAAGGCAAAGATGATGCCTTTGGAACACCAAGGAGCCTAGGCAAGGTTGAGGCCTTTTGTACTTGCCTAGGCGAAGATGCGGCCTTTGCACGGTCGAAGTGAAAAGGCAAGGATGATGCCTTTGAAATGCCAAAGTGCCTAGGCAAGGTTGAGGCCTTTTGCAAGGCCGAGGTACCTAGCCGAGGATGCAGCCTTTGTACGGTCGAAGTGAAAAGGCAAGGATGATGCCTTTGAAACGTCAAGGAGCCTAGGCAAGGCTGAGGTGCCTAATCAAGGATACGACCTTTGCACGCTCGAAGTGAAAAGACAAGGATGATGCCTTTGAAACGTCAATGAGCCTAGACAAGGTTAGGCCTTTTGTATTCCCCAAACATGACCCATTTTTCAGGGATTTTCCCTTCATGGCATCTTCTTTAGAGGCCTCCTTTTTGCAAAAAGGATCTTCCAATAGTATCTTCTTCAATGGCCTTTTAGGGGGTTTTCTTATTTAAGTCCACTTCTTTAGTGGCCTCTCCCTTTCTAAGATGATCCTTCATATGGTAGCATTTAAGCCACTTAGGCAGTTAGTCGCACATCAGTTCTTCTATCCTTTCGACATCGATGATGTGGCCTTTGGTATGGCATTATTTTGGATGATCTCTTCTTCAGAATTTCCTTCATCCTCTATGGGTTCACTTCTTCATTGTTGGAACTCATTGGTTTGGAGCTACAAGTTCTCTTCTCCCAAATAATGTAGACTTAATCTACAGCTTCTACTTTTTCTTTCTTCAAGAACAAATCCCTTTTTCAAGGGGGAATATCTACAAAATATTCCGATAAGCTTTTTATTTCGTGGAAAACTCGTGGTTACCGTAAGTTTTCCATAGACAGTGCCAATCTGTTGACCTCGAAAAATGGCTCCAACATGTGGCCAACAGAATAAGTCTTCACGTATGCTCCACCCTGCGCGTGGCAGCACACCGTCAATCACTCGTGGCCATTTCCGGTGGGGGTGGAAGCGGCCACGAGCACTCCGACGGTCAAGTCAGTATTTCAGTCAACCGGAAAGTGGTGCCCGGCGATGAAGTGATCACCGGGGACGTGGTTGAGAATATGTGTAAATATAAAGTGAATGGAGATCAAAGACTAAGTGTAGATCTCAAAAAGGGAACCGAAACCCCTCTTCATTATGGAGAGGGAGTTTTTNCGATGAAGTGATCACCGAAGACGTGGTTGAGAATATGTGTAAATATAAAGTGAATGGAGATCAAAGACTAAGTGTAGATCTCAAAAAGGGAACCGAAACCCCTCTTCATTATGGAGAGGGAGTTTTTATACTAGAGAGCGGAAGAGGAGAGCCGTTGGATGGTGGGGCACATGACTTTAGATCCCGGAAGGGCCGTCCTCTCCTAGGCATCAATTTGTCCATCTATAGGTTGGTGGCATTAAATGTTTTCTGACATAGCAGTTGAGTTGACCGTTTGTAGCTCGCCACACGTCTCATCAATCAGTCAGGAACCTGATTTTGGGTAGATCTTACAAAAGATCTTGGTACGGGAGAGGTGAGGCGAATTGTGAGGCTGACGAATACGGAGTGCAGGCCTTTGCATCTGCCGTAAATGGCGGATGAGTTCGGCTCTTCTACGAGTGAGGCAACCGTGCCTTCAGTTCGGTTCGACTCTTCTACGATGTGAGATGATAGAGCTTTCAGTTCAGTTCAGTTCATCCGATGTGAATTCACCTCGGTCGCAACACGAGCACATCAAATCGGTTCGCCCATGTGGCGGATGAGGTGGATGGACGAAGTAGAAGGTCCCAAAAAAGCCAGTAACAATTTTCTATAAATATGTGATTTTGGTTTTTAATAAAACACACGAATTTATTGATTTCTCTAATTTCTTCTTCTTCTTTTTCTTCTTCTCTCTCTCTTTATAACACGGTATTTGAACGAAAATTCTAACAAATTGAGTTAGCAAGATTTATTTATTTTTTTTACTTTTCAATCTTTAACTAGTTGAAGTGGAATTTTTTCATTCCATCAAAGAAAGAAAAGAAATTCTAGCCAGTTGAGTTTACAAAGATTTAAAGAAAATCTTTTAATCCGCTCAAAGAAAAGTTTATTATTAACTTAATTTTAAATTTTATAACAAAGAAGTATAGCTATTCAATTTGATTATATCGATTTAACTATACCAATTTATGATAAATAAATATTTACATGAATGTAAATTTTTCATTCAATATTATAGTAATATTGTATTATTGTTCTTAAAAAGAATCAATCTAAATCAATATTTTAGAAGATTATTTTATTATTTATTCTAGAAAAGAAACAATCTAAATCAATATTTCACAAGAATATTGTATTATTATTTTTGAAAAGAAACAATTTAAATCAATATTTCAGAAAAATATTGTAGCATTAGTTGAAAAGGAATATGATATTTTTATTATTTTGTTGCTCCTAAAAAAACACTAATTCACACTTATAATATTTAAAATAATATTGTATTATTACTCTTGAAAAAGTAAAATATTTTTTCGTATTATATTTTTAATAGAATTTGTTTCTAATTGTGCTTTTATGAGAAAATACAATTTACACTTCCATTATGGAGATTTTGAAAATATATATATATATATATATATATATATATTATTCTAATATTTCAGGGAAATATTACCTGTCGTAGAAGAACATGATATTACAATTTAGATTCATTGCTCTTGAATAAGCAATGATTATTTTATTATACACATACTTATTATGTTTTATTGAAGAAGCAATGATTATGTTTTTAATCTGTATCTGTTTGCATTAATCAATTATGAAATCAAGCAAATTCACGATGGTAATAGGGCGAGTATGAGACGGGTTGGCCATTTTCACCCTCGTCCCATCGAGTATTTTTGTTACATTGTCTCATCCCTATACTCGTTTAAAGCGAGATATAGGCGGGGCATGTCTCTTGCCATATTTATCGCCCCATTTTTTTTGTTGTTATTTTTTTTCATGTCTTTACTTAGTAAATATTAGGGTCCGTTTGATTGCAAGGGTGGAAAGAAAATGTTTTACATGGAAAAGATTTTACTGAAAATTGTGATTAAGTGTGTTTGATTGGTATAATTTTCCACCCGAATTTTTTTAAAAATTTTGGATCTTTTTGTTTACGTTTGACTCTATTTTACATGAAAATTGTCCATTAAAATAATTTTTTGTTTTACAATTGTTTATGAAATTTGTTAAGATTGCCAAAAAGTTTGAAAAAAAAAAAAAATTGCTCGAAAACTATTTCTTCACCAAAGTTTAGTATTCGTTTTGACTTCGTTTGACATGAAAATTGTCCATTAAAATGATTTTTTTTTACAATTGTTTATGAAATTTGTTACGATTGCAAAAAAAAAAAAAAAAAAATTCAGAACCTCTGGCGCCAACCATGAAGAAAACCAACAGAATTGCTGGCTGGCGCCTAAGCGCAGCGACCGGAGAAGAGAGAAAAAACTTGTTTTCTTAATTTTTTCAGCCCGGCCCAACCTCATTCCACATTAACATTATAAGAGGCTATAAATACAAGCNAAAAAAAAAAAAAAAAAAATTCAGAACCTCCCCGAAAACCAATAAAGAGGGCGCGTGGGGGAAGGGGTAGAAAACATTTTCTTGGCAAAATTTTTGCAATCAAACACAACATTTCTTGAAAAATGGAAAACTTTTTCTATTTTCCATGGAATTTCTTGTGTATCAAACACAACCTAATTACTTTTTACCAATTTGTTAGAAACAACATATGTTCTCTTTAAAAATATAATAAATCTATTATTTTTGTTTGATAAAAAACTTCAATTTAAAATTAACTTTAAACGGGACTGGGTAGTGGGGCGGGGATCATGATTCTCGTACCCGTTTCGGGGCAATGACTCTCGCTCCATCCCCACCCCGTTTACCCGATTAGAGGGATAGGTTCTGCCTTGTTCGGAGTGGGCCCCCATGGATTTCGGGTTGAACGAATTTTTTTGTCATGCAAATTTTACATTGACATATCTACTTTTTAAATTGAATTCACTATAATAAATTCAAACCAATATTTTACTTGTGCTTTATCTTTTCTCCTAATTAATTATCTATTTTTGTTCTCATCATTCAATTAATTATCTCGTTCTTGTTTATACTAGTATGGTTTATGAATTTAGCATAGTTTTAAAAACCGGACCGGGCATCGGCCCAAAAAAATGGATCAAAGGTTAATGGGTCGAATCGGGTATATTTAAAAAATTAAAAGAAATAAATGTACAAAAAATAGAAAAGAATGAGAAGCAAGGTTAAAAAAAACTTTATTAGATTATTACTTACTCAAAACATATTAATTAACAAAAATAATGAAATACAACCAACAAAGTCAAGCGTTGCTCAATCCAATTGCATATAATGTAAAATAAGTCAATAACATTAACACCCTTTTTGATTGGGCTATGTTTTCCATGGAAAATAGAAATTAAATTCCATTCCCACCTTTTTGCATGTTTGATTGACTAAATTTACCATGTAATTAGTTTTCCACATTTTCTTGATTTTTGCGGAAAAGCTTTTCCCATGGGTTTGATGAGAAAAGTTTTTCTTGGTTGAACCGATCGGTCCGATCCGATTTTCAAAATATTAGAATTTAGGAATCGTATATATGTCTATTATAAAATATTGTTGCCCCTGAAGTAGTACATTATTATTGATATTCTAGTTAAAATTTACTTGCTTCCGAAGAGCATAATTAAACAAAATCTAACATAAATTATATTTTTGTTCCTGGAGAGTAAATATTTACATCATTTATATTTTAAATAATAATAATATGTTATTGCTCTTGAAGAGCATGACATTAAAATTTTAATATTTTAAAAGAATATTGATGTATTGTTTCTTGAAAAACAATAGTAAATACAACGTACTCCTAAAGTAATACATGTTTCAAAAAATATATCATTTTAAATGAGTGTTTATCCTTAAAGAAAAACATACTACTCGTGCCATGTAAACAATGATTTTTATATGATTATATCATGATTAATAATATTTTCGAGAATTAACTATATTTTTTGTCTGATTGAATAATTATTCAAAAGACAAACATTATATTGATATAGAAGTTCAATTACTGAATGTATTATTATTTGGGAAGACCAATTGGACCCTCACTGTATCAATAACAATGCGAAATTGAGAATTCAAACATTTAATGAAGAACCAGAAATTTTTTTGATCCAATAAACTCTTATATTATGTTTGTTCTCTTTATTAAGAATTAATAATCAATCATCACTAGTTAAAATATGAAGTGAATTTTGTATATTTATAGAAATTAATTAGAGTGATATATGGGACATCGTCACCATCCACAATGACCATTTAAATATTATTTATAGCTAATAGATTTGATACATCTACTAGATGATTGTATATTGTTTGCAACTTGGAGTTTGAGAAATTACTATTCAAATTTTAAATTATGAGCATAATTTTTAGATTATACAATCAAGAAGATGTATCTTGTTAATACTAGTCATAAGTCTTAATTTCTATAAATAGAATGTTATTACGCATCATACCAATATTATATTTTATGCGTTATAACTTAGCTTATGGTCAGAGCTTAATTTTTTTTTTTCATCTAATTATTTTGATAATACAACATATGTAAAATTAATCAATCACAATGCATTGGGATGGAAAATAAAGAATGATGAGAATAAATGAATAGTTTGAACCTTTATATCAAACAAGTGATATTTTATAACGCATTCTATTGATTATCAATTTGTTTGGACAATTATCCCATCATTAAGGGAATTAACTAAGAAACTATAAATAATGTATAAATGTATCATTATTTAAATCCTTGCAAAAGACAATTCGAACTAGAAGTTTGAATGATAATTCATTTAGATACATTTGATGAACAAAGAGATCTATAATATCTTTCAAACCGGTTATAAATGCTCCAACTCAAATTAACGTCCTGAATGACAATTAGTTAATATTATATTTATTACATTTATGGCATATCTGAAGCATAATGATATTCGATTATAATACAAAAAGTCTCTAAACGAATGGAACAATTAGCAAAGATGGACCCATTAAAGATGCATATACTCTTGATAAATATTTAGATATAAAAAATTATAAAACCTCAGAAAAGGCTCAGATACCTGATATGTTGAAAATTGAGATATCTCAATAAATTATGTCATTATAGAAAAGAATAGAATCGAAAACAAAAAAAAGTGTCGACAACATTTTTTCATACGATGTACTGCATCATACAGCAAGAAATCGAAATAAATGTGTTGAAATATATCGATTGAATTAAAGATTAACCAGATAAAAGGGACACAATCCTAAATTGAATTTACTAGAGAACCCCGAAATTTCTGGACTTTCAGTCCAAAAATCTAAAAATATATACTTTTGCGAAAAAGAAAAGAGAAAAACAAAGTCGTAATATGTAATGTATGACTCTTAGCATAGTGAATTTCGCAAAAATCTTGTTGGTTGAAATCACAAGTCCATATTATCAAAGGATTTAATATGCTTGAATCATAAATCAAGTAATATTATTATGATGGGAGTAAATACGTGTTGTACATTTTTTTTCCTTGATCAAGGTTTTGTCCCGTTGGATTTTTCTAACAATATTTTTAATGAGACAACTGTTGTAGCATACTTAAAAGAATAATGTATTTTTTTTTTGTTTCATTAAGATTTTTCTCACAAGGTTTTTTCTAATAAGGTTTTAACGAGATATATTATTGGTTTAATGAATGTCCACAATATGAAAGATATTCATCCTCAAAATAATACTCTAATATATACGAGACTCACGAAGAGATCAACAATGCTATTTTGCGAATCATTATATTACTATAATCATCAAAGAATGATAAATATCTCGTATGAAGACCATGTTATTTGAAAACTATAAAAGACAACATGAGACATAATTCACCAAAATTTGTAATATTGAAGACATCGACGTACAAGATAAGAATGAATTGATACAATAATTGAAAATAGGGGAAGTAACTGTACTCTTTTTCATTCTATCAAGTTTTGTCGCACTAAATTTTCTTGATTTTATTTTAATGAGGTAGATATTTTATAATGTGTCATTCAAGGGAGAATATTGTAAATTATATGTGAATGGCAATTATAACCCTACAACTCTATTTCTTATTTTCATTGTATTCATAATTCTTTCATATAAATATGAGGTTTTGATTCTTAATTAAACATACAAGTCTATTGAATTTTATAGTTTCTTCTCCTTTTCTATCTTTCTATAACAAATATACATATTATATAAGGAAAAAGTTACGTCTCAAAGGACACCACTTGAAAAAATTGTTTGAAAAAACATCTGTTATGGACTATATTATTCCAAAAGGACATTTCCTTTTGAAAGAAAAGATTGTCAATTGGAAGTTTAATTTAATTGAAACAAATTAAAAAATAAAATATTTTATTTTATTTTTTAAAAAAAAATTGGGCCAAGTCCGATCCTAGAATTCACTGTCCACGTGCACACGAGTCACGAACTGCACATGTTAATTTTGAACCGAACCTATTTTTAAACTTAGTTATCAGATTCGATTTGGTCATTGACGAGACAAACCATAGGATCACTGATTCTAAGGATGGGATTATTGAATCAACTTTCGAGTCATTGCTATGTCAACTAAATAAGAAATTTCAAATAATATAAAGTAACATAGTAACAAAAAAATAATTACATTTTTTTTCCTCTCACAAATCAATTCAAAGATATATAACTTCATTTCTTCGTCCAATTCCCTAGCATATTTATAATTGAGTTTGTATCTAGGGGCGGGACGGTGGGGGCCCTCAAGGTTGGGGTTCAACCTTTATAATTGGGTTTGTAATTATTATGCCATTAGATTTATTATGTCACCTGAATTGCATTCATTATCTTTTAATTTTACCATTAAAATTACAATCAATATTTTTTGTAAACAAAGGTCCAGGAAGCTTTGGCTAAAAGATAGCGATTCCAACATAAAATACTTCCACAAGGCTGCTTCATCTCGCAGACAGTTGAACATGATTCAGCACCTCAAAGACAAGGATGGTAATTGGCTCTCGGATACGTTGGCCATTCATGACACCATCTCTGATTAGTTTCGCCATATCTTCAAGTCATCAACCCAAAGTGACGCTCCGGGTCCAGTTGTGAATGGTATAAATGCTCGAATTTTGGATGATCACCACGAAACACTGACAGCCCCGTTTACAGCTCAAGAAATTCGTAAAGCTATTTTCGACATGCACCCCGACAAGGCTCCGAGACCGGATGGTATGAACCCGGCTTTCTATCAAAACTTCTGGTATGTCGTTGGTAAGGATGTTATCTCTTTGTGCTTACATTACCTTAATACATGTACTTTCCCCACAGGCTTGAATAACACTTTAATAGTTTTCGTCCCGAAGAAAGGCAACCCTGAAACTATGCAGGATTTTAGAACAATATCTCTTTGCAATGTTATGTATAAGATACTAGCTAAAACCCTCACCAATCAGCTCAAGCTGATACTGCTGGAAACCATATCGGAGACTCAATGTGCATTTGTTCTCGACCGTTCCATAAATGATAATATTATGTTGGCATTTGAGACTCTCCACCATATGAAGAAAAAGCATAGTGGACAACACAACATGGTCGCCCTCAAGATTAACATTAGCAAAGCATATGATCGCCTTGAATGGGGCTTTTTGAAGCATGTGATGACTCACATGGGTTTTCCTCAAAACTGGATTGATTTGATCGTCCTGTGTGTCTCAACGGTACGGTATCATGTTGTTCATGGGGGAGTCGATATTGGTCCTATCATTCCGGAGCGAGGCTTGCGACAAGGCTGTCCCTTATCACCATATTTATTCATCCTTTGCTCAGAAGGATTATCATCTCTCATTCAGTCCAAAGAGGCCTCGGGTGCTATCCACGGTTGTAGAATTGCACGTAATGCCCCTTCTCTTACTCATCTTTTCTTTGCGGATGATAGCTTGCTATTCTTTCGAGCTAATATGAGGGAATGCGATGTGATTAAGGAACTACTACACAGTTATGAAGTGGAATCTGGCAAATCCATCAATTATAATAAGTCCACCTTATACTTCAGTAGAAACATTGATTTGAAAAGGCAAGCCGCTATTCGAACTATATTGGAGGTCCAGGCATTCCAAGGACATGATAAATACCTTGGTTTACCATCTATTATTGGGAGGAAGAAGATAGAGGTTTTCTCTTTCATTAAAGATCGGGTGTGGCAACAAGTGCAAGGATGGAAAGAGAAGAGCCTATCTAGAGCGGGAAAAGAAATTCTTATCAAGACCGTTGCACAAGATATCCCAAATTTTGTCATGAGCGTGTTCTTGATCCCGAATCAACTCTATGAAGAACTCGAGAGAGTTATGAATAAATTCTGGTGGCCATCTAATCAAGGGAGGAACAGAGGAATTAATTGGACTGCGTGGGATAAACTTTGCCTCCCAAAATCCAAAGGGGGTATAGGTTTTAAAAAGTTACATGAAACAAACATAGCTCTTCTCGACAAACTTGGTTGGAAGCTTATAACACAGCCAACATCCCTAGTAGCTCGGATTTATAAGGCACGCTACTTTCCTTCGACATCATTCTTGGAAGCTAATATTGGATATAGGCTGAGCTACATCTGGCGGAGTATACTTGTTGCCCAACCTCTTCTACAAGATGGTTGTAGACTTCGAGTGGGAAATGGCTCCTCAGTTAGAATCTGGCACGACCCCTGGCTTCCTAATCCCAATCATGGGTTTGTTACATCAGAACCGATTCCAGGCAATGAAGATGCCACTGTTGATCAACTTATCATAGCAGGCGAGAACAGGTGGGATTTTAATCTTCTTGTTGATCTTTTCAATGAAGAAAACCGTCGTCAGATCATGAACATTCCTCTAACCACCTTAGGAAGCGAGGATCGCATAATTTGGACCCATGATAAAAAGGGTGTTTACATGGTTAAAAGTGGCTATAAACATTTGATGGAGGACTCCTTCCTACATTCTCACGCAGTTACAGAGAGTTTTTGGAGCAAACATTGGAACTATAAAGTTCCGGCTAAGGTTCAAAATTAATTTGGAGGGCATCATTGAATGTACTCCCAACAATTGATCAATTGAGGGCAAAAAGAGTTGACATTGATAGCCGCTGCCCAGTTTGCCTACTGCACGAAGAATCTATTTCTCATACTTTGGTATCTTGTGAATTTGCTCAGAAAGTCTGGGAGGCAATAGGAGTTGACAGTTCATCCCATATGGCTACTAATTTTAAAGAGTAGCTCACAGCCACCCTCGAAAGTCATCAACAAGAACAAGAGATTATCGCTATGATTAGCTGGGCCATATGGATGAATCGAAATGAGACAGTTTGGAAAGGTAAATCCTATACAGTGCTAAATGTGGTAGCTATTGCAAAAAACTTCCTCTAGTAGTGGCACGATGCTAATCAGCCCCTAAGATCGTCCATAGCTACATCTAACCTACTGGAGAATGATAAGTGGAAACCACCCCCAATGGGCTCCTTTAAATTTAATGTTGATGCGACCATCTTTGAAAATCAAGGGAAGGCTGGGCTTGGCCTGGTGATTCGAGATGATTTGGGGTCTTTTGTTGCTGCCAGAATTGTTCCAGTACAAGGAATTGTTGATCTACTTATCGCTGAAGCTTTGTGGGTTTGTAAGGCACTGTCTTTGCTAAAATCTAGTTTCTTCGAGGTTAGAACAGTTGAAATGGATGCCCTCTTGGTCTACACAGCTCTACAGAATAATGGAGTGGACAACTCCTATTTTGGTATCTTAATTGAAGAGT
>CAIGRR010138956.1:0-16207 GCA_903798365.1 Fraxinus sp. 1973-6204 | reverse complement strand
TTTTTTTTTTTTACTTTTTGGCAATTTTAACAAATTTCATAACAAATTGAAAAAAAAAAAAAAAAAAAATTTATTTTAATGGACAATTTCCATGTAAAATAAAGCCAAACGTCAACAAAAAGATCCAAAATTTTTAAAAAAATTATGGTGGAAAATTATATCAATTAAAAACAATTTCCAGTAAAATCATTTCTAGGAAAATATTTTCCCTTCTTTCCACCCTTACAATCAAACAGATCCTTATATTTAAATAATTTCCAATCAAATATAGCCAAACTTGTACATTTTCAAAGGACTCGAAATTTGACTCCCACTTAGTCTAAAGTTCTTTGAAGTGGTTTGTTCAAAAGAAAATGAGATAATATTCAAAATTGAAAAGTTGGTAATTAAAATATAATGCTTTTGATTACTTAATTATATTTTTGTGTTAAATAATAGATGAATGAGAGGATGAATCCCGATCGTGAGACCATAAAAAGTAACATTACTTATTTTTCACGTATATAAATATTAGAAAAATAAAATTAAGACAATAATATCTTTGTTAACCATTTCTTTTTTTAAAATTTAACTATTATACGACAATTATATATATTCATTTAAATTTTCCTTTCATGACATCCCTTCAAGTGCAAACAAGATTTACTTTGTGTTCAAAATTCGGATATACGCATGATTTTCATAAATACTCGGAATATTTTATTATTATTATTATTTTTTGGCTCTTATCCTCATTTAGAGTGTGTTTGGTAGAGATTAAAATCGGATTAAAATTGAAAAACTAGCCGTTATTGTTGACTTTTGTTAGAGGAGTGGGACCCAATAACGGCCATATTTTCAATTTTAATCAGCTTTTTAGCTTCACCAAACAGGCTCTTAATGTAATCCACAATTTTTTATCAACTTTTCAAACATATATTTCATCAGTTTTTATCACAAATAAAACTGATTTTTCACCTAGAGTAGGTATATATTTCTATCATACCTAAACGCGCAAAAGATATACTAATGCAAATCCAGGGCATCAATCATTTCGGTCTAGCAAATGTAATTATTTTTCAACAATCACATAAACACCTAATTACAACATTTAGTGTGTGTTTGGTAGAGATTAAAATCGGATTAAAATTGAAAAACTAGCCGTTATTGTTGACTTTTGTTAGAGGAGTGGGACCCAATAACGGCCATATTTTCAATTTTAATCAGCTTTTTAGCTTCACCAAACAGGCTCTTAATGTAATCCACAATTTTTTATCAACTTTTCAAACATATATTTCATCAGTTTTTATCACAAATAAAACTGATTTTTAGCTAAACCAAACAGGGGCTTAAGCTAGCTAATCTTTTGAATTCATCGCGAATTTAGTGAGGAAGAAGTTGAAATAATAGGAAAGCAATCATAAGATTATAGAAGGATCATAAACCCCTAAATTTTAGTTTGGCGGGTTGCTCCATCCAACACATCGCTAGACAAGAGAAGTGATGTATAGGATTTGGATTTTATATTTCATTCTGATGATTAAGTCATATTTCAATAATTATCAAGATTTTCAAAATCTATCGCAGTGTCCTAACTTGCGGGAAGAAGTAGTAGTAGTAGGGTTTAAACTAGAGCATGATGTTGGGAAAAACAGTATATTTTAGGATGCATTTGATTGTTAATATTTTTCATGGAAAATGTGTTTTTTCACCTAATTTCTTACTTTTGTTCTGTTTGACTGATAATTTTTTCCACAGAAGTTTTTTCCCTACTTTGGTCACGTGATCATATTTTCCTTAAAAACAAGGAAAAAATTTTATTCAGGGAGATGTGCTTTTTATTTTTCAGGTAGTTCACTTTCTTTCTCTCTTTGATCTATCCACCATCCCTCATCTACACACCAATAAAAAATAGACAAGTATAATATTTTATAAGTTGAAAACTAAATCAATCAAACACATTTAATTAATAATTTTCATACAGATAATTTCTATATTTTTTTCTATACAAATTTCATGCTCACAATTAAACGCACCCTTAAAGTTATTTTAAACACGTTGATATTTAGATGTGATGGTACAAATATAAATCACTAAACTAGATAGAATCTAGCATTAATTAAAGAAGTTCTAAAAAGCCATTGTCTTTGCTATTCTTGACATGAGCATGTTGTTGATTAGATAGGCAATTACTTTTTCCTTAATATCAAGAAAACTCATTTGTATCTGTTAGACACTCTTTGAATGATTAGAACTCGGTTATTAAGAAAAGTCACATTGCTACAATGATGGTAACAATGTTGTGTTTGTCTCATTCTTTATGCTATTGAGATAAAGATTACTCAAAACTTGTCTTGCGATATGATTGGTTAAAAAATAAAACTTCGCTACGTTTAGAATCCTCATTAAAATCGCCTTCCTTGTGTATATTTATAAAAGTCCTATTCAGAATGGTACATGAGATGAAATTCATCCAAAAAAATATCATCGTAAGATTACTACCTGTAAAAAATGCTCGAGGTTAGTAAATACATTAAAGTTATATATATCGAAAGTTCATACGATCATCTGATATAAAGAAATATGACTTGTTTCATAAAGTGAATTATACCATACAAAAACTCGTCTAAATTGATATACAAACACGTAATATAATAACGTTAAATAAAAATATTCTCTTCTCATGTGCATCCCCTAGTCTCGTGCTTGGATCCCTAATCAACATCCTTATAAGATAATTTAAGTAAAATAATATCAATTCCATACCAAAGTCACAACACAAGCGACATGTGGATCAAACAAATCAAAAGTTAGCCTTCTATCACGCGACATCACGTGATTATTGGTTTTATTTATTAAGCTCTTGTTTGGTAAAAATTAAATTATAGATTTTAATTTAAGTCAAAATTAACAATTGATTTGAACCACATATTTTATGGGTCTCACAATTTTTCAACCTATATTTTATCAATTTCTATCAAAATTTATTAAAAATCTGATTTTAATCCCCATCAATAGGCCAAGAGAAAACCCTAAGTCCTATTATATAATGAAGTTCTTATTTTATGGGTTAATTATAAGTCAAATTAGCACCCCATTTTCTCAGAAATAATAAAATTTTGTGCAGGTTTTTCCACTGCAAATCTTGAGGTATTTATGTACCAAAATATGATTTCTAATGGTGTCATAGATCTGTCTTGCTATGGATCAAGAATAAGATGTATTTATTCTGCTGTCTGCTGATTTAGATCTAGATCCAAACTTGAATTGTGATAAGTAATTTTAATTAGAATTTTGCTATTTGTACATCAGGATTGATACTCGGGTATACAGTCCCCTCACAATAGAGGGGTCCACGATTTTATTATTGGTCGTGAGTCTCCCTCTACTATGAGGGGGTGTACAGATAACAAACCCTTTTAATTATTCTGTACAATATTCCCCAAAAAGAATAAGCCTTCTTGGTAAATTGATCGCTTGAATGATGTTCACTTGTTCTTGTCATGGTAAATTAAGTTTCGAGGTGCTTAGGTTCGACGTGGTTACTAATAAAGGCTATTTAAAAACCCTTATATCAATGTATCTTCATTTTATTATTTTTAATTTATATCTTTATTGATAAACGGAAGCTTAAAATAGCTTTGGTACCTTGGAATTATATTGAAATGTTTAACTAGTTAGCATGCAGTTGTTTTTCATGTGATGAGGAAATTGAATTTTTATATTTTCTACCTTTTTTTTATAGCACATACAATTTTTTATTTTTTAGTTCAAAATATTTGAATAACGAATTTCCTCTGTCAACCATTGATGTATTTTGGTTATTTGTAACTTCATTTCTAGTCTTCTAAAAACAATTTAACATAGAATATAAATTATAGATTTTGCTAAGAGAAATAATTTTACTCTAATATCTCAAACTTAAGCCTTCGTCGGGCAAATTTTTTTAATTGATTTATAAAGAGGAATAGTAGCGTGTCTTGCAAAATGTGACGATAATAATGAACAATAGTTACAAATATATGATTGAAATTAATGTTTGATTTTGATTAAATTTATAAATTATGTGTACATTCAATAGTAAAAATCTCTATAATAAAGACATTGTGGATTTTGGACCAAGATCCAAATTCGGGACCAATCTTTTTAGGAGGTATTATCCAAGAAAAAGACCATTCACTACGTGGATTAAGAACGACAAAATTCGATAAATTTGTAAATGGTTTATAAATGGGAATTTTGAGACGAAGAGTAGTTTTCAACGAAATGTGTGGATAATAACGAATGATTATGATTTATAATTTGTGGTTGAAATTAATTTTTGATTTTGACTTTATTTATGAACTAATTTATAAATTGTAGCTAAACGATGACTTCTGGATTGAAAACAATAAATAAAAATAAAATTAATATAAAATTGAATTTCGAAATGAATTTTTAATTACTAGAAAAATAGAACCCACCTTCCTAAGCCGGTGACAAATTTCACCGGTCGAACGTCTATTAACAAAACGTTATAAATATATAAAATACAAATAAACATTTTTTTTTTTTGCTCCATGTTAGTTACCCAAGAAAAAACACAACTGAAGACAAGGCCCAGCGCATACTCCTCGAAAGCAATGGGCTGAAAATGATAGAAGAGCAAAAATTCAAAAATTATATCTATAAATAAATCCCAATAAAAATAAAAGATTAACGGATGTAAAGGTCACATGCACAGCACAGTGATAAAAGTTGATACTAAAAAATTTCCAGTGCCTACTCACCGGTCACTCACTTGCCTATACCTTTCTCATTCTAAGGCATTTCTCTGTCTACAAAAAAAATACAAAATATTAGCCATCTAAAATTCCATTTCTCTCTGCAAAAAAATAATGGCTTAGCTGTTCTTGGATCCGGAGATTCTGGTTTCTTTAAACTTATTATATAAACCCTAACTTAATCCATAGCCCACAAGACATGATTTTGTATTTCTCCCATTTGTTTCTCCCTAGGCTCAAATCTTCTTCCTATTATCCGTGTTTGCAGACATTGGAGTTTGTAGCATAGGTCTAATGCCTGTTAATCCATGGACCCTTTTCTTGGCTTTCTCTTTTTTCGTTTTATCACCTCCTGTTTTGGGTTTGAATCCACAGGGAGAAGCGCTTCTCGCGTGGAAGAGATCGTTGAATGGATCCCTCGAGGCATTAAGCAATTGGGATCCTACGGATGATACCTCTTGTGAATGGTTCGGGTTGACTTGCAACTTGAATGAAGAAGTTGTGGAGCTGAATTTGAAGTACATGGACTTACTTGGAAAAGTACCGAGTAATTTCAGTTCATTGGCGTCGTTGAAGAAGCTAGTCTTGTCCGGGACAAACCTGTCGGGATCAATCCCAAAGGAGATTGGAACTCTTCAAGAATTGGTGTACTTGGATTTGAGTGACAATGCCTTGACAGGTGAAATTCCAGGTGAGATTTGTCACTTGCCTAAGCTTGAACAACTTTTTTTGAACATGAATCGACTTGAAGGATCCATTCCAGCTGCAATTGGGAATTTAACGTCCCTTATGTCATTGATTATCTACGATAATCAACTCAGTGGACTGATTCCAAGCAGCATTGGAAGCCTGAAAAGGCTTGAAGTTATTAGAGCTGGAGGCAACAAAAACCTGGCAGGCTCAATCCCACAAGAAATTGGCAATTGTACCAATTTGATCATGTTGGGCCTGGCAGAAACCAGCATTTCAGGGTTCCTCCCTCCGTCCCTCGGCCTCCTGGAAAAACTCGAGACTATTGCTGTCTACACAACTCTTCTCTCCGGCCAAATGCCACCTGAATTAGGCGCCTGCACCGCCCTGGAAAACATCTACCTCTATGAAAACTCCCTCTCTGGCTCAATCCCGACATATCTTGGCAACCTTCGTAATCTGCAAAACCTCCTTCTCTGGCAAAATAATTTGGTGGGCTCCATTCCTCCCGAGCTTGGAAACTGCCATCAACTACTCGTAATTGATATTTCCATGAATTCATTAACTGGCAGCATCCCGGAAAGTTTTGGGAACCTTGCCTTATTGGAAGAGCTGCAGCTGAGTGTAAACCAAGTATCTGGCAAAATTCCCGCACTACTTGGGAACTGCACGGCCCTCACTCACATCGAACTCGACAACAATCAAATCACAGGTACTATTCCATCAGAATTTGGGAATCTGCCAAATCTGACGCTGTTATTCTTATGGCAAAATCGGTTAGAGGGAAATATTCCGCCATCTTTATCTGCGTGTCATAAATTGGAGGCCATTGATATGTCACAGAATGCATTGACAGGTCCAATTCCGAAAGGTATTTTTGAATTGCAGAAACTGAACAAGCTTTTATTATTATCTAACAATCTTTCTGGAACCATACCGCCGGAAATCGGGAACTGCTCGTCCTTGATACGATTCCGGGCCTGTAATAACATGCTTACAGGGCCAGTTCCGCCGGCAATCGGGAGGTTGAAGAATATAAATTTCTTGGATCTGGGTTCAAACCGGTTAACCGGAATTATACCAATGGAGATCGCTGGATGCCAAAATCTGACGTTTCTTGATCTGCATTCAAATTCTCTCTCTGGACAGTTGCCAGGGAATCTGAACCAGCTTGCTACTCTTGAGTTCCTTGATGTATCTGAAAATTTCATTGAAGGTACGTTGAATCCGAGTCTTGGCTCATTGAGTTCATTGACAAAACTTATTCTCAGGAAGAACAGGCTATCTGGTTCAATCCCGAGCCAAATCGGTTCATGTTCCCGGCTTCAGTTACTTGATTTAAGTAGCAATAGGCTTGAGGGACAGATTCCGGCGAGTTTGGGGAAGATTCCGGCCTTGGAAATTGCTCTAAATTTGAGCTGGAATAAACTTTCCGGTGAGATCCCGTCGGAGTTTACCGCATTGGATAAGCTTGGAGTTTTGGACCTTTCTTACAACCAGCTATCTGGGGACCTTCATTATCTGGCCGAACTTCAAAATCTTGTGGTGTTGAATGTGTCACATAATCAGTTATCGGGACATGTGCCCGACACGTCATTCTTTGCCAAGCTGCCACTTAGCGTCCTAGCTGGCAATCCCGACCTGTGCTTTTCCGGTAACGAGTGCTCTGCCAACGAGGGTGGAGCGGCTAAGCACGGCAAGGCAGCGAGAGTGGCAATGGTGGTGTTGCTCTCTACTGCATGTGTCCTACTATTTGCTGCACTCTACATTATTGTCGGAGGCAAAATGCTGGTATGTGGGGCCCACAATTCTGATTTGGACAGCGACGGGGATGTGGAGTTGGGTCCACCATGGGAGGTCACAGTGTACCAAAAGCTCGACTTGTCAATTGTTGATGTAATCAAGTGCTTGACAGCAGTCAATGTGATTGGTTGTGGGAGATCGGGCATAGTTTATCGAGCAAACATTTCATCGGGATTAGTTATAGCTGTCAAAAGATTCCGAACATCGGAAACGTGCTCCGCGTCGACATTTTCGTCGGAGATTACGACGTTGGCACGCATTAGACACAGGAACATTGTTAGACTATTGGGTTGGGCAGCTAACCGGAAGACTAAGCTATTGTTCTATGACTACATGCCTAATGGTACATTAGGTTCATTGTTGCATGAGGGATGCGCAAGTGTAGTCGAGTGGGAAACTCGTTTCAAGATCGCTTTAGGAGTGGCGGAGGGCTTAGCCTACTTACACCATGACTGCGTGCCCCCGATCCTCCACCGAGATGTCAAGGCGCACAACATACTCTTAGGGGATCGCTATGAACCATATTTAGCTGATTTTGGGCTTGCCAGGCTTGTCGGGGAAGAAAATACTTCATTTTCAGCGAGCCCTCAATTTGCTGGATCATATGGCTACTTCGCTCCAGGTAAGTTTTCATTAACTATACAACTTCGGTTTCTTGTCTAAATCCATGTTCACATCTGACATGAAATGACTAAGATTTGATTCTTTTGGTTGTAGAATATGCTTGTATGCTAAAAATTACTGAGAAGAGCGATGTCTATAGTTATGGAGTCGTGCTGCTAGAAATCATAACCGGGAAAAAACCAGTTGATCCGTCATTCCCTGATGGACAACACGTGATTCAATGGGTTCGGGATCACCTAAAGAGCAAAAAGAACCCTGTCGATATCATTGACCAAAAGCTTCAAGGCAATCCAGACACACAAATTCAAGAAATGCTCCAAGGCCTCGGAATAGCTATACTCTGCACCAGTAACCGGGTAGAGGATCGCCCTACAATGAAAGATGTCGTGGCTTTATTGAAGGAAATCCAGCACGAGCATGCACCAGCAAGTGAATCCCACAAAACAGCCAGCAAATCATCAAAAATCTCTGAAGTTTCATCGAATTCATCTACATATGTGACCCCAGCTCAGTTGCTCATTCAAGGGTCGTCTAATTACTCGCTCACTTACTCCTCTTCCTCGGCAAGTTACAATACAAGACATCAATAATGTGTGTAATGTAACATTATTCTTTAGGAGTAGAACAGCATTGTAAAAAGTACTTGTAAGTGTTTAGGTTAAGCTGAGTATATAGCAACCTAACAAAATTAGTTCTTTCAAGTGGATGAGGTTGTGTTTTAATTACAACAATCCAACTCTTCTATTGCCTAAGCATTTGTTCAACATATGCTATCATTAGTTCTTGTATGAAAACTCAATTGTTTTCTTAACCACGTCGGCTGAACTAAAAAATATATATACAGTAAGTTTTTATGCTTTTCTTTCACTCGAATGAATAAACAAAATTAAGTGATTTAATAATTGATGTGAACCTTCCAACATAATCTAACATGAACGAGATTCTTTCTTAAGCCAATCTTATTCGAAGAAGAAAATATTTCCAAAAAATTCAATTCACAATTAATGCTTTGTAGCTGAAATACATGTGCCTCTAACAATCCACCCTGGCACCCCATATTGCAAGTCAGTACAAAAACTTACATCTGAAAAGACTAGTCCATGTGCATGTCCAGCGTGCATGAATGAAGGATAACCAACCTTTTATAGGTTGTTTTGTGCACAAGTTCTTTTCTATCATTTCATATGAAAAGGGACCCCAAGATGATGTCTTAATGGGGCATTTGTACCCTCGTTCTCTCTTCTCAAAACTGTTAAGGATTTCGAAGATGATTTCTCTCTCTCTCTCTATTTGAGGTAGAGGGAGAAGTTTACATGTGGTTGTCTGTCGGAGTGGGGGCGGACCATAATAAAAGAAATTTGGACTCTAGCCAAGTCTCAAGTTCGTCCCCTTTTTTGTTTTCTTCAACTTCATTATTATATTGATTCAATTTATTTATTTTTTACTTGATAGAAATGTTAAGCTAATTATAAATTTTAGTCCACCTATAAGTTCAATTCCGATCGATTGTGGGGGAGGGGACAGGAATGACGGAATGATTAATTGAACGCGTGAACAAATCAACCTCTCCCTCACCCCATTGTATGTCACATTTCTTGTTTCATAATGATGCAAGGACGAGAAGAAGCTTCTTGCATTTCATGTAAAGGTGGAGGACCCCCACCACATAACAAAGGTGCATACAAACTAATACCTATAAAAAAATGCTGAACTTATCTATTTGGTCATGTAAGATTTTTTGTTGTTTAAAATCTAATGACTACATGGATGGGTGTAGTATTGCATGTCGAACTTAATTTTTAACCATATATTTTATTGGACTCACTAATTTTCATCAACTTTTAGAAAACATCACACGGTTCCTAAAATCGAGAGATAGTAAGTGAGTGATATCCGATAAGATTTTCCGGGCCCGCTTTGCTTTTTACGCACGATTGGTCCTAAAAGAATTCAGCCAGTACATGCACCGTGTTTTAGGGCAAGACATGAAGGTCCGTTATTGCATAGTGCAGATGGTACAATACTGTTATGGTACAAAATATTGGTTTGGCCTCACGTGAGAGACATACGTTTAGTCCTTTTTAAGTGTAAATGGAAGCCCACATGCCTAAGATCTGGAACTACTGCTTTTTGATGCTATAATATTTGCAAAGAGACAACAAAGTATGTGCAAAAGATTCCCAACTTGGATTACAATGACATTATCCCACTCAAATTCAAAGGGTGAATTGATGCCCACGTGCCTCCTCTTACCATAAAATTTTGTTTCATACTCGAGTCGTTTCGTATCATTTTATGTGATTCGTGTTTTAGTGCTTGTTGGTCAAGTTTATGATGGCCCAAAATTGCGGTTCGACTGAATTAAGATTGATTGTGCAGCTATAATGAAAAATTAAAGATCAATTTGTAGAGAAATTTTCGAGATTTGTTTGAAGTGGGGAGGAAACGAGGAAAAAGCTGAATTCTTTATTGCACCAGCTTTACAAAAAAGTTCACTGAAATTCAGAAATTGGAAGTCTCTTTACATAAGCCTTGAATTTTGTTTACTTTTTTGGGTCTGTTCTGCATGCAAAAATGGTTGACTATGAACTTTTAGAGAGAGGCTACACTTACAGGGGCCTGCTTCCCAGGACCCTGCCAGGTTACACACATGGGTAGTGTGGGCCATAATTTTTTTTAATGCATTGAATGGGGCCCTGCTACAGTGAGGGCCTGTAAGGCCCCTGTGAAATTAAGCCCTGCGTACAGGGCTTAATTTGAACTTTTAATGTGTGGAAATATTGTCCAAACTTGTCCAAGTTGGTGGGCCTTGCACGGTTAAAGAAGAGAACAATTTACAATTCTTGAATTCAGTTTACTTTTGATCAAAAGCGTGACACGGAAAACTTATAAATGAATAGAAGTGAGACTCAAATCAAGACGAATTTTGTAAGAGACTATCATAGCAGCTCATATACCATTTACCAAAATACTCAGGATATACATATTTAAGTTTAAGAACTTATTTGAGTTCGCAAGATAGATTACACTCATTACATTATTAAAAACGAAAACTTATTTATTTATTTTTATCATATTACAGTCTTCAACTATACAAATCATCGTCGTCCCCAGTTGCAGTGGCAGAAGAAAACGGGTCTGAAGCTCCAGCAGCAGGTGCATTCTCAGCGTGATCTGCAAACCGGAACTCAGATCCAAATCCGCGAGATTGTTGTAGAGTCTGGGAAAAGAGCTGATACTTCCTAATGTCAGCATCACTCACGCTTCTTCGAGCATATTTCATCGACTCCTCGAAGTGCGTCGGCTTGATCTCGGAGACATCATCAAAATTGTCTTCTTCCATTGCTTCGGGGTTCCCCATCATCTTCCTTTCCCTCTCGATATCCTGTCATTTCAATGTATCAAATAAATAAATAAATCAAGAAGAGCAGCAATCAGACTATATCCCAATTACTCTTTTAAGGAACTAGGCCCTTATCCAAATTAGGGGATTAAAAACGACATCAGAAAGAGGCAAAAACACTCACATATACTATATCCAATCGATGTATAATTTTTCATTATATTAACAAACTCCTCCCAAAATCATTTATATAATATTAGTAAGAATATTGTGGTGACCTTATGACTACACATTATAGCCAACACAGAGGTTAGCAAGGCAGTCGAAAGAATAAGTGAACTCTCCGACTAGGCTCAACAGTTGAACAATTACCAGAACAGATCTTGTGGGTTATTTATGGTGACCAAAGTGCAAAGAACCTACATATTTATGAGTTGATTCTGACAAGAATCAAGCCCCAACTCCAGTCGACAAAACATATGGATTTTTGGGAAAACGAGTGGAAGCAAGGGGAGAAACAGACACAACAAAGGAGATTTTTAAGGACAAAGTACTTCGTGATGCTTAATCATGAACATAAGTAGGACAATCTGATGTCATTTCACTTCAGTATTCTTGTCTATCTTCCATGTTATTGAATTATTAAGTAAACAAAAGTTGAATCAATACAGGCCAAAAAACCCGCCTGGTCTTCAATGATGTTTTTTAAAAAAAAAAACTGAGGGTGCTTCATGCCATACTTTGATACTACCATTGAGATTACAGGCCAGAATGTAAACAGATGCCATGATGAAAAAATAATTACCTGTTCAATATTTTCTCTAATTGCATACTTGCATGCACGCTGACAAATTTCCGTTACGTCAGCACCACTAAACCCACGAGTGTACCTAGCAAGGGCAGCTAGATCAACATCCTTTGATAATGGGGACTTCCGTAAACACGTTTTGAATATCTGAAGACGGGACACATCGTCTGGAAGTGGGATATAAATCAACTGATCCAGACGTCCTGGCCGGAGTAAGGCTGGATCAATGATATCCGGCCTGTTTGTTGCTCCTATGATAAAAACAGTTTTCTTTGCAGTCATTCCATCCATCTCTGTTAATAGTTGATTAAGAACTCTATCTGCAGCACCACCACCATCTCCTACTGATCTACCTCGCTGGAAAAGGGGACAAAGGGAAACAGAACATAAGGATTGAACTGACAACTCCATGGACATAATATAGTGGGATTAAAATAAAACTTCATTTTGTTCCAAGCTGGTCGATGAACTAAACTTAAATATTTGTTACAATTCGTTCATATACTGTCTAAGTCCATTGGTTTGGCTAACAGAAGCTGACATAGCATTCTAGCTACCAGCCTAGTTGGCAGATAAGTAGTCTGCCATGTCACTCTTCCGGATATGGACACAGGGACTAACTTAATTCAAAATTAATTTACAGTCAGCAACTTGAAGCGAAGTGAAGTTGATTGACCAACGTGGATTTTTGCTATAGAGAAAACATAACTCGAGTGCATTTCACAGAGTTCAGACAGTTTTTAAAATATACCTGAGTGGCAATTGAATCGAGTTCATCAAAGAAAAGCACGCAAGGCGCAGATTGCCTTGCCTTGTCAAATATTTCACGAACATTTGCCTCACTTTCTCCAAACCACATAGTCAGTAACTCGGGTCCCTTAACACTAATGAAATTGGCTTGACACTCGTTAGCAATGGCTTTGGCAAGCAAGGTTTTGCCACAACCAGGAGGTCCATAGAAGAGAACCCCTTTAGAGGGTGACATGCCAAACTTCTCGAATTTCTCTGGATGCTCGACTGGATACTGGACAGTCTGTGACAAGCCAGTTTTTTTAATTCAATCAGAATTAATTATGAGCAAAATCAAACTACAAACCACGTAGAAGCTTGAGAGGAAGTGACGAATAAATATTAAAAGAAACTCTGAGAACTCAAAATGAAATAATTAAACTGCCACTACACAAGATTCAAAAATTTAATATGTGAAATATCTAATGGAAGAAACTTTCAAGTCTTGAACTGATTTGGACAAAACGAACCACAATTTTCCATACCTCTTGAAGTTCGCGTTTCACATTTTCCAACCCACCAATATCATCCCAGGACACATTAGGAACCTCCACAACCTGCCATCCAGTAGAATCAATGCTTATAAATTTTAAGTAGCATGAAAATGAATTCATTCAAGAAGAAGAAGAAGATGATGATGATGATAAGAAAGTATTCCGTCTTACTAATGTAAAAACAAAGAACTCACAGGCTTTAAGGGACTTCTAATACAATATAAGTCTAAGAATATTCAATGAACATACAGTTTCACGTAATGCCGATGGGTTTGAGGCACCCAATGCAGTTTGGAAGTGTTCATTTGTCACGGCCATTGAATTTAACACTTCAGCATCAATCGTCTCATCTTCCAAATCAATTACGTCCATTTTCTCTCTAATGCACTGAAGAGCAGCTTCAGTGCAAAGAGCAGCAAGATCGGAACCAACATAACCGTGGGTATCCTTTGCAACTCTTTCAAGGTCAACCTGAAAAATTATTAACAAATTTATAGCCGTGGAGTTGAGATAAGATATAAATAGAGTATATAAAAAAAACTCACATCTTCAGCAAGTTTCATATTTTTGGTATGAATTCGAACAACTTCCAATCTCCCAACTTCATCTGGCACACCAATGTCAATCTCTCGATCAAATCTCCCGAATCTACGGAGAGCAGGATCAATGCTATTTGGCCTGTTGGTGGCACCCATTACAATGACATGAGCCCGAGATTTTAAGCCGTCCATTAAAGTAAGAAGCTGGGAAACTATACGCCTCTCCACTTCACCATGCGTTTTTTCCCTCTTTGGAGCAATAGAATCTAACTCGTCGATGAATATGATCGATGGTGCATTCTTCTCGGCTTCCTCGAATGCCTTCCTCAAGTTACTTTCACTCTCTCCAGCCATTTTTGACATTATTTCAGGCCCATTGATCAAGAAGAAAAATGCACCAGTTTCATTAGCGACAGCTCGTGCAATCAGGGTTTTCCCTGATCCAGGAGGCCCATACAGCAAAATGCCTTTCGGTGGTTTCACACCGATAGACTTAAAAAGCTGTGGGTGCCTCAGAGGAAGCTCAACTAGCTCACGAATCTGAGCCATTTGCTTTCGTACACCACCAACGTCATCATACCCAACTTCATTCAATTTTTCCTCTTCTTCACGTCTTATTGGTTCTCCATCACAAAAAATCTCAGTATCCGGTGCAACAATGCAGTACTCACCAGGATCTGTTTCAACTACTTTAAATTCAACACTTCGCATGCCACCTCTAACTTGAAAAAGATCACCCTTCCTCGCAGGACGATAAGCATCCATGAAGTATGCTGGCATGTGGCATGTGGGAAAGATGTGATGAAATATATTAAAAGCAATGAGAAGATACTCCCAATGCAAACACCAAAAAGCTTTTAAAACAGTTTTAGTTAACGAACTTTTAGCGGAACTTGATAATGATCATTAAATTTCATTATGGTCTAAGTGGTCAATAAGCTTAAATGTTCGTTAAAGATTAATCATTTCCATCTATGTCCGTCAACTTGGTTATCGTGACAGCCTAGTTGGGAGCTTAGTTGACAATAACCATTTTTCGTTGGTCAAACTAAAGAAAATGGATCGAGTGACCAAATCATAACAAAATCGAAGTTCAATGACCACCTCGAAACAAGATGAAATTTAATGAGCGACATGAATCTTGCTAAAATAGCGATCACCGGTAAATTTAACGAAAAATGTTAACGGTGGACTTACGCTTCAAGTAGACGTCAAAAAGGTTGCCTGTGAGACCCTCAACTGAGTCGTCAAAGGGAAGGATATGCACACTTTTTCCATACTTGACATCAGGGCACTGGTGTATTGATACTACATCTCCAAGATGCACCCTAAGGTTAGCTCGAACGACTTTATTCATTTTTATTTTTGATTCTTCACATTGCTCATCAGCAAGAAGTATACAAACTGTGTCCTTCCGTCTCTTTCCCTGTACCAGATGCAGATTGAGTAAACTCCACAAAATAAAAAGCAAAGCCAATTTTTAAAAAAATACCTTGATCAAAATAGTGTCTCCTCGAAAGAGACTAAGTGCTTCCATGTTAGCAGGATTCATCGAGACCGCTGAATTGTCATCATTAACGGCCTCGTCTACAACAAGCCGATTAGGGGCCTTTTTCCGCTCCAAAATTGCCATAGAATAGTCTTTCGTTTTCCTAGATTTTAATAAACAAAATTTAACATAAGATTCTTGACATTAAGATTAACAAAAGTTGGAACACATAAATATAAACAAGTAAATTACAGAGTAACATGAATTTCAATTACCAAACAAATACAGAAAGTTAACCAAAAAAGAACATTTTTTTTATAAAAGCAATCACAAAACAAAACTACAAATCAGTTTCTTTAGGGACAAAAACGCAGAGCGAAAGGTGCTTAAAATTCTAATAAAAGTAGTCACAAAGATTTAATTTTTAGAAAAGTAAGCACTGAGTATAAAAAGTAATTCTAAAATTTAATTTAAACGTAGCAAAAAAATAACTTTTTGAAGCTTATGAAATCAAAATTAAGGTCCATAAATATCAAACAGCAACATATCAATACAAGGTATGAAAAAACGTACGAGTCGGAAGAGGTTGCGTCCGCCATGGTTTTAAACTTCAAAAATTCAAGGATTAAAACTTAAAATTCCGAGTACCTGACTAAGTTTATTCAGAGAGATGAGAGTGCGTCAGTGCGAGTGCTTATGTATAGAAGGAGAAAGGAGGGGATTGGACGAAACCGACTCCAAGTCGAACTAGAGACAACTTACCTTAGATGATTAGGATGACTGTTTTTTAGGATATCTTTTTCTTCAGGATATTTCCAAAAAACGACCAAACATGTTTCTAGTATTAAATTAAAATTAGAAACAAATAAATAATAATGAAACTATT
>CAIGRR010138942.1:0-12728 GCA_903798365.1 Fraxinus sp. 1973-6204 | reverse complement strand
CAGACTGGATTCTCTGGAGGAGTGAGTTTTTCGTATGATACTTAAGAGTTAGGGCGAGTTAGAAATTCTATAAAATTGTTACAAAATTCATGTAGAGGAACATCTCTATCGTTTACAGTTCATTAATCTTGTGTTATCTTTTTGTATTTTTCAACCTTCTAAATATGTTTTCTGAACAAATATACGATCAACAAATTAAATCGAGAAATTACTAAATTTCCAACACTGGTATTGGAGAATCAGGTCATTCGGAGTTCACAGCAAATATAAAACATGTCGAATATCAAGTACGCTGTGAAGAAATTTGAAGGAAGAATCAATTTTAACTGTTACAAGTACAAGTCAAAAATATTTCAATTTTAATCTGAATTAAACAAAGAACAATTATAAACATGCACTCAAAATTTGACATCCATTTTTCACACTCCATTGTTTTCAAAAACATTGTTTGCAGGAAAGTGTGTTATTTTAAAACAATCCAATGTGATGTCGTTACGTGGCGTGATGTAAAGAATGATGTAAGAAAGAGTGTACATACAACGTGATTGTTAAACAAAAATTTGAAACGAAGACTAACCCATGCTTTCACCAAGTATGGACAACCACGTCGGACCCACATGGGGTCGGTGACCCCACAAAACTTTTTGAATTTCTCAAAAAAAAATTATTATTTTTTTCTTTTTTGGCAGTTGCCCTTTATTTAGTACTTTCAAAGAGAGTGATGAAACCTTATTTGAGTTGGGATTTATCGGGTACATCTGTTTGTGTCTATTGTGAGAATATAAATTATAAAATGTTAGTATAACTTCAAGACAAGCAAGAAATTTAGAGATAATACTTGAAAAGACGAGATTAGAAGAAGAAAATAATAATAATAAAGCAAATGAAAAAATAGAGCAGCAGCACCTTGGTTAATGAGAGCATGACAATCATTTGCAGTAAAAAAGGTCTGCTTTATGCACAAACCAAAGTCATTATATGCAGAAACAAAACAAGAAAACAGAAAAATCTTCCTTCCATTTTAATTTCTCAAATGATTATGGTAATTATTAATCTCTCTCTCTCCTTCCCTCCCTCTCTCTCACTCACAGAGATTGAAGAATTGATCTTGGTACTGCAAGAAAACTACTAAGCATGATTCTACCTCGTTTGTGTTATAATTGTCAAGCTTGTTTGAGTCCCATTTATTTTTTCAAAAAATACATTTCGTAATAGTGTTATGAATATATAGTTAAAAAATAAGAAAAAAAATTTGGATTTGCGTATAATATTATTTTATTGAAAAATGTGATTAAAATGAGGTCAAATTACTATTCAAAAATACATTTTGATAAAAAAAAAAAAAAAAATATGATGCTCAAACTTTGGCTATAATTGAGGCTTTTGTTGCCTAGTGTTAAGAGTAGGTTAAGCATATAATATGTACTACACTATTGTAAACGTCATTGGAACGCCAAGCAAGGTCACAAGAAGACGTTCGAGTGCATTGACTCAAGCCTACCGCCCTTGGAGGTTTGAGCATCCTTAATTTCTAACTGCAAAATAGAAAATATCTGGGTCCACCCCTGTGGACAACCTAGTCACTTTGAACAAAATTGTTCGAAAGGAGAGCTCGAATAACTACTTGAAGTGAGATATGAACAATGTATCTCTTGTTATAAAATGTGGTGATGTAGGTTAAAATATAAATTCCTTTTGTCCTACAAAGATAGATTTTATTTTTATTTTTACATAAATTAAGAAAATATAATTTTTCTTGCATTTTCCCTAATATACACACATTAAATAGTGGTTTAAATAAAAATAATTCATATTTGTTGATAAAAAGGCACTTAAATAGGAGGATAACAAAAAAATTAGGAAATCAATTATATACTTAAGAAGGGAAGTAACATATAATTTAAGACAAACGAAAATGAAAAACAAGTCTATCTTATAGAATGGAGTGAATATTTACATAAAGAATGTATTACTTCTAATGAGTTCACGAGTTTCATTTGTTGACATCATTATTAAAATCACTCCGAATTTTTTATTCAAATGTAAATTTGAAGTAGAATAGATCGCGGAATGAATTGAGGAACAATTGGACCAAAATGAGAAAAACAGTAAATTGGAAGTTTGGCGTTCGAGCTTTGATTTGAGCCCATAAAATATTTTTAGAAAGAGAAAGACGAGACGAGCCGAACTGAACATACAGCTTCAGTGTGATATATGATGAATTTTATCAATTCAAATTCGTTTAGGACTCGAAAACGTTTTTAAAGTTTTACTGTTATTTAGTTTATTTCGAATTCTTTTCAATTTTACTTCTTTTAAACTAAGTTTTCATGTAAATTCTTATAAATAAAGGATTAATTATTCATTTTTAGGCATCTTACATTAATAAAATTTCATGAATTTAATTTTTTTCATAATTTGGTGGATTCCAAAAATTATGTTTTTAATTTTAGTTTTTTAATTTTTTTAATTCTTTATTTCGAGCTGCGTCAAAATTCCTTCTCTCAACAAAATTCATTAATGCAAGTCTGCACGATTTCAAAATATAACAGTAAGAAGTTGAAAACATAATTAATTTATTAAGCAAATTCATTCATTCTCAAACATTTCAAACTTTAAGAATAGACCANTTCGAGCTGCGTCAAAATTCCTTCTCTCAACAAAATTCATTAATGCAAGTCTGCACGATTTCAAAATATAACAGTAAGAAGTTGAAAACATAATTAATTTATTAAGCAAATTCATTCATTCTCAAACATTTCAAACTTTAAGAATAGACCACATGTCCAATCGTCTGTTCAATCTTTTAGATGAAGTTTGTTTGCATAAGGGATTACATAATGTCACATGACAACCTAACTTTTTCATCCAATCTTTTTCCTCACATCATTTTATATAATTCCCTATGTACCATTTCATGTACAAGTAGCATAATCCTAATCAATCGATATAGGGAAGCTACGATGCTTCGTCTTCCAAATGAGAGATGAAAATTGTGTATTCATATACTCCAAGTGTGCCATCATAGCCCAACTGCAATTCCATGCATCGGACCCACTTTCTTCGAATTGGGTTCAACCCTGTAGTTATTAGGTTATCTAAAACCATTATCAACAAACTCGAAGGAAAGAGAATCATGTATCTCAGATTCTGATACAATGCACACTTTCTGATTAGAAATGAAGCTTTGTAAAGGTTAGCTTGGCACTCCTCCATGATACAACTCCACCGGCCATCATAAAAATATACCCTGATGTTTAGTTTTGTGAATCAACACAGACAGCAAATCTGATCTGAGTATCCAATCACTTCCAAATTATCTGTTCGTTTATACATAAGCATGTGATTTTTGGTTCCTTGAAGGTACCTCATTACTTTCTTTACAGCTCTCCAGTGGTCCAACGTGGATTACTTTGATATCGTCCTAACATTCCTATAACAAATGCAATGTCAGGCCTTGTACATACTTGAGTATACATCAGGCTTCCGATAGCGAAAGCATAAGGAATGTTCTTCATTTATTCCCTTTCTAAATCATTTTTCGAGCATTGGTTCAAATTGAATCTATCACCCTTCACAATGTGAGCTACATTTGACGAACAATTCTTCATCTGAAATCTCTCTAAAATTTTGTTGATTTTGGTTTCATGAGACAAACCCTAAATACCTCTTAATCTGTCTTTATGAATCTTAATGACAATAACATAAGATGCCTCACCATATCCTTCATATCGAAATGTTTAGAGAGGAATTGTTTCACCTCATACAATAAACCCTTATCATTGGTTGTAAGTAAAATGTCATCTACTTATAAAACAAGAAAACAAAACTTATTCCCACTAACCTTTTGGTAAATACATTGGTTCATGGGATTTTCAACAAACCCAAATGAAGAAATTACACTATGAAATTTAAAATACCATTGACGAAACACTTGTTTTAGAACATATATAGATTTATTAAGCTTACAGACCAAGTGCTCACCATCATTAGAGAAGAATATTTAGATTGTTTCATATAAACCTTTTCCTCTAAATCTCCATTGAGAAATATCATTTTCACATCCATTTGTTATAACTCAAGGTCAAACTAGGCTATTGATGCCAAAATAATACGTAGAGAATCCTTTTTAGATACTAGAGAAAAGGTTTCCGCGTAATCGATTCCCTTCCCATGGCCACAAGTCTTGTCTTATATCTCTCAATATTGCTTAACGAGTCTTTCTTCATCTTAAAGACCCATTTACAGCCAATAGCTTTAGCAGCACAAGGCAACTCAACAAGATCCCAGACTTTGTTGTTACTCTTTATGGAATTCATCTCTTCCTTCATGGAATTGTACCATAATTCGAATTTTTTGCAACTCATGGCCTGTGAAAATGACTTGGGATCATTCTTAGCTCCAATACTATGGTCAGGTATTTGTAGGTACGCTTCATAATCACTAGGAATTGTTGACCTTTTTGTTCTAATATGTCTTTTTAATGTAGTACCAACATCTTCCCAAGAAGCTTGTGGTTCAACTATTTGTTCAAGAGGTTCAGGTATTTCCTAAATTACCTGATTTACTTGAACATTGTCAGTAGCTTGTGGAATTTCATTTTTTGTTCAACACATGTTTGTACTTGGGGGTACTGTGAACTATGATTAATCTATCACCTGATGTTGAATGTTGAGATTCTAAATGATCATGCTCAGGAACTTTGCTCCTGGTTTGATCGCTCCCACTTATCAAGTCATTCTCAATAAATTTGGCGTTTCTTGATTCCACAATCCTAGTGATGTAAGATGGACACTAAAATCTGTATCTTTTACACCTTTGAGCGGGTTAATTACCTCAATAATCACTGAACTTTACCGAAAGTTTTCATCAAGTCACTGAACTTTAAAAAATACGTGGTTAGTCACTGAACTTTCGAAAAATCACTCCATTGGTTACTGAACTTTAAAAATCGCCCTATTGGTCACTGAACTTTGTAAAAAAATTCTACGGGGTCATTGTACTTTGCAAAAAGTTTCCCAGATAAGTGACCATCTGGGAAACGTTTTTGAACTTTGCAAAAGATTTCTACTGGATCACTGAACTTTGCAAAAAGTTTTCCAAATAGTCACTGGGTTCAGTGGCCATCTGGGAAACGTTTTGCAAAGTTTAGTGACCAATGAGATGATTTTTAAAGTTCAGTGACCAATGAGGTGATTTTTCAAAAGCTCAGTCACTAACCACGTAGTTTTTAAAGTTCAGTGACCTGGTGGAAACTTTGGCCAAAGTTCAGTGACTATTGGAGTAATTAACCCCCTTTGAGCATATACAGTGAAATACCCACTAATGGTCCTTAGGCCCAACTTTTTCTCTTGTGGATTATAGATCAACATTTCAGACGGGCAATCCCAAATGCGCATATGTCGCAAACTTGGATTCCAACCTTTTAATAATTCAAATGGCGTCTTTAGGAAAGCCTTAGTTATAACTCGATTTAATATATACATTTTCATCTTAAGCGCTTCAGTCCACAAGGATTTAGGAAGATTGAAGCTACTAAGCATACTCGGCACATTGTCCAATAATGTTCTATTTCTTCTTTCTGCCACACCATTATGGTCTTGTGAACCAGGCATGATGTATTGGGCAACTATCTTATGTTCTTGAAGAAACTTAGCAAATAGACCAGGTGTTTGTACATCCTCTGTATATCTACCGTAATATTCTCCACCTCTATCTGATCTTATGATCTTAATCTACTTCTCACAATGTTTCTCTACTTCAACCTTAAAGGTTTTTAAGGCATCCAATGCTTCTCTGTTATTATGAAGCAAGTAGACATACATATATCAAGAGTAATCAATAAAGGTGATGAAATATTTCTGACAATGTGAGTTCATGTCTGGACTACATACATCAGTATGTATGATTTCTAATATGTCTAAATTTCTATTAGCACCTTTCTTGAACTTGTTTGTCTGCTTTTCCTTAATGCAGTCCACACGTGTTAAAATCAGTGAAATCTATCTAGATTACTAATCACCCCATCTTTTACTAATCTTTTAGTTCTTTCCATATATATATGTCCTAATCTCTGGTGCCACAACATAGAGGAGTCTTCGTTAATATTACATTGTTTATTGCCAGTGTAAACATGCATTGAATTATAAGTAATATTATTTTGTAAATTAATACGATAAAGACCATCAGACAAAATATCATTCCCAACACAATTATAATTATATAATAAACTGAATGACGTGTTCGAACAATTAAAGGAATATCCCAAGGGTATAAGTCTGAAAATTGAGATCAAATTGCATGAAAAACTTGGAACATAAAAGGTCCTATCTAATTTTAAAACAAAGTCACTACTCAAAGTTAAAATGCATTTTCCTATAGCCTCACACGTGAGCCCATCTTGTTTTCGGATAAGATATTTTGCTCATTTCCTACTAACTTCCTTAGGTTTTGCATACCCTACAAGGAGTTTGCAATATGGATTGTAGATCCAGAGTCAATCCACCAGGTGTTAATATTTACATTAACCATATTAGATTCATAACAAACAAATAAGGTCGAATTACCTTTATCCTCAAGCCATTTCTTGAATTTGGTGCAATCTTTTTTCATGTGTCTTTTATTTTTACAGAAGTAACACTTGGCATCTTTCTTAATATCGGCTTAGGGTGGTATTTTACCTTTCCCCTTCCAATTAGCTTGAGCCTTCCCCTTCTCATGAGCTGTGGTCAACATTACACTTTCACCTTGTTCCATTATTAACCTCCATTCCTCATTTATTGACCATTTATCCTTATGTGTGTTGTACGAGATTTTGAAAGGTCCATACTGTTGTAGGAGAGTATTCAAGATATAGTGCACAATGAAGGATTCAGACATCTCAACCTCGAGTTTCTTAAATTGAGCTACAATGTCTCCCATCTGCATGATGTGCTCGCGCACACCTTTCACACTGGTAAACTTTAAGGATGGGAACTTCATTATAAGGGTGCTTGTTAATGTCTTATCTGAAGTGACGAATACGAATTGATCATCAATGGCTTTTATCAAGTCTTGGATCTTGTCATGCTGACTGATGGAACCACGTATACTAGTATAAATTTTAGTCTTTATTAACATCACACTGAGGCAATTAGATCGTTCCCATTTTTCATAAATCGCGATGTCTGCTACAGTGCTGGTATCAGTGATTTTAGGTGATTCGTCTTTTCTAATAGCATAATCAATATCCATCCATCCCAAATGGAGAAGAATTTTCTCCTTCCATATTTTGTAGTTATCACCCTTTAATTCGAGAATATTGCAACGAATATCAGAGAAATTAGCAAGTTGTGAAGCTGCATAACATTAAAAATGCTTATGTTAAAATTGAGGTTTAATTGAATAGATTGCATGTTTTACCAATATAAATTATGCTAAAATTGAATACAATGACATAAAAATTGCCTGTGGACTAAATTTTTAATTCAAACATATTCGATTATTCCTTATGATAGAATTATCAAATTATGCACTTAATTCATACTTAAGTTAATTATGAAAACAATTTGATATTATATTCTAAAGGAAACTTTATTATAAAACTATCAAATTATGTACTTATTCATAACTCATGTGGGCAAATTATGAGATAATTTGATATTTTATTCTAATTAATTATATAGATATAATAAAAGCTCTTTTAGGATAAAATTTATCATATTAAGTACAATTAATTACAATTTAATGTGTTTACTCTTTACGTGATCTTAAACTTAATATATAATTTTATTTAATTAAAGATGTTGTGGCTAATCTCCAATTAAATAAAACTATATAGATCACTAGACATTAACTATTTTATGTATAAACGATTAACTCCATATGAGAATAAATCTAATAGCACAATATTAACTAACTAGGTGTAAGCAACGTGCAATGCACGTTTGCTTAGTTCGTATTGAATATGTGTAGTTGGGAATAAATTTATTAGTAATGAAGATGTAATTATTTTGGGTAATTGAAGAATTGATGATGTAATGTATATGTAATTTGTGAGAATTAGACGTTGTGATATATATATTTGGAAAAGTGCATTAATAGAATGTATGGAATTGTCCTGTAAATGAACATAAGTCATAGTTTTATGAAAGGTCTTTGAGCTAATTTTGATTTGAAGATGACGATCCAATCGTTTCCTCACTTTGCATTTCTTCAATAGAAAGGATGTTGAAATGCTTGTATTTTTTCTCATTCAGCTTCTGTGGATCTACGAAGAGTTGAATCATCCAAATTTGATTTGATAATTTATCTGCGAAGCTTTGAACGTATGGTTGATTTTCAATTTAAAAAAGAAAAAAAAAACTTTCAGTTTGAGGTTTGCACATGGTGAATTGAGATTAGAGGAGACCAACGAAAGATTCACGTATTCAGATATTCCAACTACCGTGAGAATCAGACACCATAATATGTAAGGACCGCAAGGAAACCAGTAACAAGTACAACATACCTGATTTTGCTCAAAATAATTTGGCAATACATTGTGCTCCCCAAGCAAAACTTCACCCCTGCCAAGCTTCTCTAAGCCCATTATCAGTTTAAGCAATGTACTTTTCCCACATCCATTCGGGCCAAGAATTGCTATTTTCTCCCCCCTTTCAATTGTCAAATTTGCATTTCTAAATAAAACTTGGAAAAAAAAATACATAACCATAAGAACAATGTAGAAATTCCAATGCTAACTTTTCTTTGTACTGACAATGCTCCACTGCTTTGCAAATAAATGGTTGGTTAATGTAAAAGTAATAAAAGATTAGTTCTATAGCGTATGGGGAATCTCTTCACTTTTTCCTCGCAAATTATTTGGCCTAAACCATTTATTGAAGCTTCTTGATAGTTTCTGCATAAATACAGATACCTATATTTCAGCATCCTAAACCCAAAATTTGTTGGGTACTTCAATAATCTTAATACCAATATCAACTTGGAATTGTTTTTGATAATTTTAAATCAAAATACCCAAGACAAACATAATCTTGCTCCTATGATTTTCCCGCCAATTGGTTGAACAATGTTAATTACCTTGTCCTCAAAGCCAAATTCCAGATTCTTTATTGCCACAACAGATTGGCCACTTCTTCCACGCTCTGGAAACCTGATCTTCATTTGCTTCCTAATAAAGGGTTTCTCCACTTGTTCATCATCTTGCAGTTTTTCCAGCTTCTGTTGCTCCCAAGATTTCCATAAGAAAAAGAAGTAAAGACAACAGTATAAATGATAAGTACCATGCACTGTAGTAATCCCCATTATCTATATCAGAAAGATAACAATACTATATAGTGTGCTCAGTCATCATAGAAGCTAAAAAAAAAAAGCCTCATCAAAAGATACCATCCAATCCCAGCAACAGTCATTAATCCACTCACTATATATACAATTTTGGTTGCTATAGCCATTATAACCACCAAAAATCCAGCCGGAATTAAGCACATAAGCACCACAGCCGGCAGCTTCAATGGCACCCTGTAAGGCCTTTTCATTAAAAAAAATGTCAAAAAATTGAGTGGGGCCGGGTCCCCCCTAGGAAAACTTTGGATATGAGCAAATCAAATGGTAAATTGTAAGCAACTTTCAGGACCCATTTAGAAGGGACTAATCAGGGACATAATTCAGGCACATAAAAATCTTAAGATGTAAAGATGCTCCTAAAATCCTCAAAATCCAGCATCCAAATTAAGGGAAAGTATTAGTTCAAACCTTGGGAGTTGATATGTGCATGGATGGGCATCTATCACAGACAGTTTCTTGCTATTCGGTTGCTGAGAAAATCCATCTCTAACTCTTTTTGAATTCTGTGTATACGAAAAAAATGTTAAAACAGTTTAAAAAGAACAGTACCCCTGCAAAAAAAATAAAGAGATAACCCAGATAACTCATATTGAATTTACTCAATAGTTTGCAAAGACAACTAAAATTTCGTAATCAAAATTGCTATTTGTAAGAATGATGGAACATGCACAGAAAATGATTCATTGCAGACAACTCCTGTGTTTCCTTATACTCTTTTGACGGAAAGTTCAACTGAGAATAAATATTAGTGTTAAAATAATATATGGAGATATTCTGATACATGATCTCCAATGATTTGTGGTAGTCTCCAAACATGAACCATGGCTTCTACATTAAATTGCATTGAGTTCATACTTTCATTAGGTGAGCATTGAGAAAGAATTCCTGATGTATTATGACTGGTTCTAACACATGATAAGTGAGAGTGAAGAACTCATCATAAAATATTTCGAAAGCTGAGTACGGCATGTACAAAGCTGCTAGTATTTATTCTTTGACTCCAAGTAATAAGTGATTATCATCTTCTAAAGATGATGACAGGAAAATTTTCATAATAGGACCCATTGATCTCAAAAGGCAAGTCTATTGAGGACACAAAGGAATATGAGAAACGACGGAAAGTTCAACTGAGAATAAATATTAGTGTTAAAATAATATATGGAGATATTCTGATACATGATCTCCAATGATTTGTGGTAGTCTCCAAACATAAACCATGGCTTCTACATTAAATTGCATTGAGTTCATACTTTCATTAGGTGAGCATTGAGAAAGAATTCCTGATGTATTATGACTGGTTCTAACACATGATAAGTGAGAGTGAAGAACTTATCATAAAATATTTCGAAAGCTGAGTACGGCATGTACAAAGCTGCTAGTATTTATTCTTTGACTCCAAGTAATAAGTGATTATCATCTTCTAAAGATGATGACTGGAAAATTTTCATAATAGGAACCATTGATCTCAAAAGGCAAGTCTATCAGTTAACTCTATACGAACTATCATTGGTTACAGTTGATAGATAAAAATAAAAACATCAAGGAACAAAACGAGCAAAACAATACCAGTAATTTCATGTAAACGGCATTCATAAAAGGGCACTTCATCACCACTATTATAGGTTAAGAATCCAGATACGAATCAAGATTTTCATTATAGTTATTACAAAACCAAATAATCTGGAAACAGAACATACCAGAATGTTTTGTCTGCCCTCTGAACTTGGCGTATTCAGCAAGTTTTCGAGCCACGTTTTGTACAGAATAAACAAAAAATAAAGTTACTCACTTTTCAATCTACTTTCAAACCTTACCACCAATGCACTGAAAGTAATAGAATGTTCACTCACTTTTCAAATGTCAGCGCCAGCAAACTGAATGTAATTCATAGGTTTTTTCAACGTGTATAACATCCTACTACACTTATCAACAAATGGAATTCATACAGACAAAAAACACCAACAGCCAACAACGGTTACAAAATTGGCACCTAAAATGGAATCCCACCAGCCAGTACATAAATGGGCACAAAGTGTGGATTAATTGTTACTTAACACAATCCGTCAAAGTTAAAGCCAGGAAATATTGAACAAGATTTTCTGTCTCAATCCATCTCATTTAACCCAGCCACATACACTAACTCAATAAGTCCAATAAGCCAATAACTCAGCCCACAATTTCCACAGGCCACAGCCCATAGCCCATACTGCCTACAATTTCCACAGGACATAGTCTCTTCTCCGTCGACCCCTCTCCGGCATCTGCCTTCTACAACCATATCACAAATGCAATCTGCTACACATTCCTCTATCTTCATCATCCAACAACAACCCGCTGCCTATCACCCACTTCGTTTCCCTTCACTTCAACAATCAAGCCCCATCAACACCCGATACTCCAATCAATACCGCTCGCCGCCGTACATTTATCACCTAAACTATCCAGCCAACCACCTCGCCACACCTTGCCGATCGTTATCGACCACATCTCCCCTCGCCACATCAATCACAGACCCTCATCTCTAAGCCTTCATCTTCCCCTACATGGCCAAACCCGATTACATCCATCTCCAAATGGCCTCTTCAATAGCAGATCCTCCAATCAAATTGAGTTCACTCTGGAGACGTACTGTTACAGAGAGGCAAAATCCTTAGCAATTGCGTGGAGATGATGATACATAGACATGCTATTTATCTTCTCTTTGATTCCAATTCCCACATCGAAAGTTTGTGGAGAAAATGATGCATACACACGCCTATAAAACCCGGTCGTTGAAGTTATAACAAACTACGGGCCTGTTAATCATTGGGCTGTGTAACAAGTTAAAAAAAGAAAAAATTCTGGACAAATAAATGGGCCAGCAACTTTAATCTTCTTTCTATGGCCCTGTTAATCATTGGGCTGTGGAACCGTTAGTTTAAATTCCGTTAGTTCCGTTAGTTTTTTCCGTTAAAACAAGAAAAATCCGTTAGTTTTTTCGTTAAAACAAGAAAATTTCGTTATATAGCCACTTTTAATATAGAGAAGAGCACAAAATATTCTCATAAACATTATAAATTGCATAAAATAATTTAAAGCATAATTTAATTCATCATAAAATCGTTTAATATGTTATTATTGGTGTTGTTCTAGAAGCTCTTCCTTTTGCTTCAGATAATGGCACTTCCAAGCTCTCAACACTCAAAATTAATGGTCTATAATATGTATTTTCGTTTGTGTTTGAGTTTAGGGACCAAACCCCTTTACATATAACCAAGCTCCCATCAAGCCATGGCTACCATTACCCTCGGATTGGTGGTGAAATGAATTTCATTAATGCTGGTGAAATAAATTACATTAATGCTGCATTGAAATCAGTAAATGTTGAAACTGAAAGCATGATGTTGGGCCATTAATAGAGA
>CAIGRR010138925.1:0-10354 GCA_903798365.1 Fraxinus sp. 1973-6204 | reverse complement strand
TCGTCTGCGTCCGCCCCTGTTTATATTTCTTTTATTGCAATTGACAATTATCGGGGACAAGAGACAAATTCTTGCTCTCGATCTTGTTTAAGAAGCAATTTTGGATCAAGACGATATTACAAAATCCCTTATAAATAATCAAGAGATTGTTCTAGAAAAAAAAATTCAACAACCTCAAGAACAAATATTATCAAGGAAATCCATTATAAAAAGGAGAGAGATAATTCCGAATAACTTTATAGTCTTTGTCGAAAAAAATAAGGATGACATAGATTGATGGAAGAAGAACTCATAAATCAACTTTCATCAAGTCGTGTAAAGGAACAATTCTAAAGAGTGGATTATTGTCATGCATAAAGAGATAAAGTTCATAAGTTACAATGACATTTGAGAACTCATCCTATTGCATGAAGATGTGAAATACATTAGTTGTAATGGATATTTAAAACTAAGAGGGACTCGAAGGGTGATGTGAAGAGATATGATGTTTGTCTTGTTGCAAATGACTTTACTAAAAAAGATGGCATGACATTAAATAGACTTTTTCTCCGATTTCTATAAAAGACTCTTTTAGGACAATTATGACATTTACGACACATTTTGATCTTAAACTATGTAGATAATTTACAAATTAAAGAAATTCATCTATGGGCTTAAGTTGGTTTCCCATGATGATATCACAAATTTCATCAAATAATTACCTCATTTGGTTTTGATATGAATTCAGTTGATGATTCTACATATCACAATCAGATGGGTTCACAATCTCTGAGAAAGAAAACTGTATGTGCTTGTTGAAGAAGTCGTTGTATGGACTAAAGCTGTCACCAAGGTAGTGGTATAAGATATTTGATTCATTCATGACTATTCATGATTTCTTCATATTTAATTACGATAGTTGTGTGTACTTTCGAAAGAAAGATAGTAGATCGACTGCATATTTGTTATTATGTGTTGATGATATGCTCATAGCAGCCAAAGATAAAACAAAAGTTAGAAAAGTGAAGTTTCAACTCAGTAAGAAGTTTGATATGAAGGATTTGGGTGCAACAAAGAAGATTCTTAGTATAAAAATCTTGAGGAATAGAAAAGCTAGCAGATTGTATTTGAGTCGATAGAGGTACATTGAGAAGGCGCTTGAAAGATTCAATATGGTGAATGCGAAGTCTGTCGTACTGCCTTGGCTGCTCACTTTAAATTATCATCTAACTTGTGTCCTCAGTCAGATGACGACATTGATTACATGTCTCAGGTTCCTTATTCCAGTACAGTTGGTTCATTTATGTATACTATAGTTTGTACAAAAACTGATTTCACACATGCAGTTAGTGCAGTTAGCAGATACACGACAAATCCTGGCAAAGAACATTGGAAAGTAGTGCAGTTGATTTTCAGATACTTGAGGGGTTCTTTTAATGCTTGTTTGCATTTTGGTAGAAATTCAGATTGAGTTATTGAGTATGTGGATTCAGATTATGCAGGGGATCTTAATAAGAAGAGATCACTACAAGGTGTCTGTTTACCCTTGGAGGCTGTGCTATCAGCTGAAAAGTTACTTTGCAAAATACAGTTGCTTTGTCTACAACAGAAGAAAAATACATGGGTATTACAGAGGCATGTACTGAGGTAATGTGACTGAGATGATTGATTGGTGAAATCAATAAAAACTTGCAGATGTCTACAGTATTCTGTGATAGTCATAGTGAAATTTTCTTGACTAAGGATCAGATATTTCACGAGAGAACTAAGCACATGATGTGATGTATAATTTTATGCGTGATGTGATTGCTCGTGTTGATATTGTAGTGAGCAATGTTGATACCAAGGATAATCTTGCTGATATGATGACAAAACCACTTCTTATTGCTAAATTTGAATATTGTTTGAATTTAGTAGGTGTTTATCATTGATTTAGTCCATTAGAGCTTGTTTGGAAGAGGAAGAGTGGTGTTTATTGATGGAAGTGTGACTTGGAATTCCTTGTGTTAGAATTTGGTACAAGGTGGAAATTTGTTGTGATTTGATCTAAATTCTAGTGGGTATTGGAGTCTAAATTGGAGTGGTCTTGAAGAGATCAAAATTATGGATCGAAGGAAAAAGTCGCCGCATTTTCGCTAGCCTGGCATTAGCGGACGCTCGAGCGAGCCCGGTAGAAACAACCCAAGACTTGGTCGCTCATCTGTCGCTACCCTATAGCTCGAGCGACGGGCTTATCTAGCCCAAGTCCCTTTTTGTTCTTTGATGCGGTTTTTGACTCCTATTCTTCTACAACTTGTTCTCTAGAAAAACAAGATTCATACAACATTTTGAGAGCTTTAGATTTCAATTGAGTGCATTGAGATCTTGTAAATACAATTGCTATTGATTATAATGAATTTCTCCTCCTCTATCCGTGGTTTTTTCTTGTATTGGGTTTCCACGTAAATTTTNCTTCTACAACTTGTTCTCTAGAAAAACAAGATTCATACAACATTTTGAGAGCTTTAGATTTCAATTGAGTGCATTGAGATCTTGTAAATACAATTGCTATTGATTATAATGAATTTCTCCTCCTCTATCCGTGGTTTTTTCTTGTATTGGGTTTCCACGTAAATTTTGGTGTTTATTTTCTTCTTGTTTATTTCATTATCGTCATTATCTCGCGATCCAAATTCTTAACAAGTGGTATCAAAGCAATTTTGGTATCTTGTTTGTTTCATTATAGTTTTGATCAAAATTTTATAGCTATGATCCAGTAACTCAAAAAACCATATTCATAACGAAGAACATTACTTACTGTTTTCGGTTCTGAAAGTGAAGTTCTTCCCCATAGTCCTGGACAAGTTCTTTCAGAGGTGTCTATGAATTATGATCTTAGTCTTGGTTGGAAATAAAGATGCCTGTCGGAAATTGGCATGATAACATCAACTTAACATTTTTGTTTGCTGCTTTTCAAGCCATTCTTTGTTCATAACAAATATTTAATCATGTTTTTAAAATTGTTCAAGCTTGGGTGACCCAAAAATATCATAGCTCTTTCTATCAACATTATTGGAATCGAGGACAGTTATGATGAAGCATCTTGTGAAGATTGATCGACACCTTGCATATGCAATATAGCCATCACCCAACCAAAAATGTAGGACCAGCAGAATGTGAGGTTCCAATAATTACTTTTTACTTTTTCCCAAGTCAAGAAAAAGGAATAATTCAGCTCACGATTCAAAATATACCCTTTTTCTAACATTGACATTTTCAAGTCTAGTCCTTCAATATGAAATGGTACAAATTTCTAGCTGTAGATGATGGAAACATGAAGGGGTTGAAGGAATTGAGTTGACAATGAACGGAAAATGAATGACATGCTGTGCTATCAGGCGATGGCACGCTGCAAGACCTAATTGGTCCATTCTTCTTTCCAAAAACTGGCCGGGAGACCATGTAAAGGGACAGGGAATGGCCCATATTGGATTCCATTTTCAGATCTCATTACTTCGTACCTGAAAACCACAATTATTAAACACAGCAAAACTCCTATCAGATATTGTGTACACCAGCACAGCACTGGCCAGATATCAATGGGAGTATAAATGAATGTACACATGTTTGATGTAACATTACGAATGCGTGTGTTCATTATCGCAATAATTAAATGAAAACATATTTCAAGAGGTCCAATCAGATGGTTGGAATATTTATTGCATAGTCATAATGATTACGACTATCTTAGTACACAACACGTGAAACGAAATAGATATTAGGGATTGATGGAAAAAATTTATGTAATTCTTGAATCTCAAAATGGCTTGATAGTTATTAGTAAAAAATGGGATTACATGTACTCCACAAAAAGATTACCTGAATTGAGAAGCTAGGTGGTGCACCATAATGAGCATCTCTAGTTTGGCAAATTCGTTACCAGGGCAGGCATGTACTCCACTGCCAAAAGGCATATATGTATTGGGCTTAGGAGCAGCCTACATTGAACAATAAATGAAAATTGCCTTAATCTGCAAATTAGAGATCTAATATGTCTGGAATAATAAACTGAAATGATACCTCAAATCTTGAAGAATCGAATTTTTGGGGATCAGTAAAGAATTCTGGATTGTGATGAATATTCCTGAACAAAGGCATAACCTTCCAACCTTTTGGAATCAGATAACCTGAAAACTATATTTCATAGTTAATTTTTCAATTCATAGATCTTGATTAATATTGCATAGTATCGACGTAAACATGCACGCGCACTCGTATTTTTCCATTTAAATGTGCAGTTTGAGATAATTCTTTACCTTTATATTGTACATCAGTGACTGCCTCTCTAAATGTGAAAGATATAATGCTGGACATTCTCAAGCTCTCTAAAATCACCTAAAATAATCACATTAATTGTTAACTTCAAGAGAATATGCAACGTGAAAAAGCATATTTAACACCAAGCTCTTTCTCTTAAGAAAATACAGAAGGAAACTGTGGCTTCACTTGCATGTATCTATTTAGTCAAGCAGTCAATTATACCTTGTAAGTAATTGGCATATTTCTTGTCTGATTCCACGTCAAATGATTCTTTCCATTGCCATTTGATTGGTATATTGCCTTCTGTTCAGCCTGCATACATTATTCCAACCATTATCGAAAATTAAACATAGTTAAGATCAAAGATAGTGAGTCCACTTCTAGATCTTTACCTTAACAGCCTCGAGAAGTTTGGGGTTGTCGTAGAGGTACTTGAGAATCCATGTCATCCCACTTGCTGTGGTATCCTGGGCAGCAAAAAGTACTCCTATGATGTTATCAGCAATTTGATCCTCATTTAGAATCACACCGTTTTCATCTTTCGAATTCAGGAAACAACTTAACAGGTCCTGATTATCGGCTAATTTCTTTTCCTTTCTTTCTCTAGTGATTCTACTTAGAATTTCACTTAGCCTCCTCCTTGCCTTCAATATTGAAGCACAACTAGTCAAAAAAGTCGCGAATTTTGTAAATGATCGAAACAAATTAAAATTATAAATAGCAAAACTTTACCTTCATTGCCCTCTGGTATGGAGTTCCAGGTAAATTTGTTGGGAAAGAATTATAACCTCTATCTACTATAATATAATTCTTGTTCAGTTCTTCTTTGTAATGGGGCTCCAAATGGCGAAAAATGGCTAGTATACCTACTTCAAAAGAGAGCTGAAGGAATATAACGATTGAGATAGATTAGATATTTGTACCAGTTGACGCAGATAAGGAAAAAGGAAAAAAGAAAAATTCAATCTAAGATCAGTTTAACACTCTTCATTGTAAGAACCAAACCTTTTTCATCTCATGGAAAGTGTTAACAACGCGACCATCGGCCCATGAATTCAATGCAGAAACTGCTGAGGCTTCAATATCTGGCACCAGGTTTCGAATAGCTTTAGGATACAAGGAGCGTTGAACAAGTTTTCTGAGGCGTACATGGTAATCATCCTGGTGAAAAAACAGCGCATTTGGGCCGATAAGATTTTCCTTGCTCTTGGGATAAGTAGGCTTGAACAAGTGTGCTTGAGTGACAAGCACGAACCGAGCTGCATCCGGGCTTGCCAACATGACACAAGGGCAACCAAGTACATGCGTCTTGAAGATTTCTCCATACCTGAAAGGGGAAAAAAAAATTGAAAAAAAAATTCTCCAGGGATGGACACAATAAAACAGATTATGGTAAGAGCTTAAAAACCTTGCTTGTCTATCAGAGAAAAACACATCTGGATCTTGAGTATAAAGTTGAAGTGTTTCTCCAATATAAGGCCACCCCATTGAACCAGGAGGGAGTTTAGATTTTCTCTCAGGATTTCTCCTTTTCTTTCTAACTAAAATAGCATAGGAAAATACAGTAACAAGAAATAGAGAAATGGAAACAATGAATCCAGTGATCTCCATTTTTTTTCTTTATCTTGCTCTTTCTATAGGCTGGTATAGTTTGCTGAAATAAAATATTAATGCATTCTGAGGTGATTCGATCGAGTGAATGAGAAATGGAGGGGTCGGGAGTTTATATAGGAATGAGGGTGGATGTGGCAAAGACTGAATCAAAAAAGAAATGAGTAATATTAGCATAAACTGTATAGTAGAAAAATATCAAAAAAATTATATTTAATGTGAACTACTGAGTGAAAGATGTTTTGTTAATGGAATATTAATAAATTTAATAGCATTTAATTCCATTAGACAGGATAAGGATTAGTTTAATCCCATCTCTATATGATATAATTAAAACATGAATTGAGTAATGTTAGTTAACGCCATAAAAAAAGATCAATAAAAGAATAATATTGTTGTGGAGCAACACATGATATTAAATTGTAAATATAATTAAATGTGATTTTATGAGACTCATTTAATTATATCTATCATATAATGTCACGTAAACAAGTGTTTAAATGTTAGTGTGCTATGTACATTACTTTTAATAAAAATGAGTCACATCTCTATACATTTAATTTTGCCTTATCGTTTCATAATAATAATAATAATTATTATTATTCATTAATTCAGGGTGCTTATCCTCCTTTAATTGGATAAAATCTATACGCTTTATGGTGTTGTAATACCCTAGAATCTTTTATAAAATTCTCTAAAAGTTATTAAAATCTGAATACCTCAAGACTTAAAGAGGCTACTAATTTTTTTTAATTGAATACGATACTTTTAAAGAATCTCAAAAAGTCTACATTGAATACCCCTAAATTCTTTAAATTTCAAAAAGTCATTAAAAGTTTCAATTGAATACACCCAGCTAGTAATATATGTGTTTGATACAGTATATGATTTTACGTTTAGGCAAGGGGATCTTGTTTTCAAACAAAGGCACGTAGAAATTCGAACGATTTCTTATTTATGCTCACTTTGGATTAAAATCAATTAAAAAAAGTCTTTAAAAAGATTATCTCAATCCCATTCAAATTGAAATTAAAATCTTTTAGAGTCTATGTATTGAAATTATTCTCATATAGATGATATTTAAACTTTTCTAGAATTTAAAATATTTGACCAATTTCAGTCTCCCCCACTATCAAGTAATTAACACTATATGAACCAATTAATTTCAACAAAAATGTCTAAAAGACTATGACTTTTTATTGTGGGTGATGACATAACTGTATAATGCGTTGATTTCTATGGCGACTGATTCGTAATTAATATAGAAAAGTTTTTGATATTCGAAAAATTCAAATTTTTTGACGATCATATCTATGGTACGAAAAATAGTTCGACAAACAATTCTTATAGAGGTCATGTTAACATTATAAATATATGACAACTTGGTATTCCTTAAGAAAAGCATTAGGATTAGTAATTACTGTAATGAATTTTATAAATAAATAAATTTATAAAAGTATTTTTCTGAAATCATTGAAATAATCCTTCAAGAATTGTTTCTCAAATTCAATATTTTCCGCCCCATCTACCAAATTTTTGATTGTACCAAAACTATAATGACAAACTATAAAATCCTAGCAAATTACCTGTTTGTTATACATTAAAATTTTCATTTTCATTATTCTACTTATTTTCAACAAGACATTCATCAATAAAATAATTTTTTCATCACATCAATAACTTTTCCTTCTTTTTTTACCATACATTCTCCATCAATCAGGCTTTTTATTGATTTGGAATTTAAATTTGCTTCATTTGTCAATCTTTGACTAAATCAAAGAATGGAAGAAACGACCAGTAATTTCTCTATGCATTGACTTTGACGTTCAATTTTGACTTGGAATCTAACTGATTAATTAAAATAATAAAAATAAAACAGAAATGAGGATAGACCAGCTTTTCTTTTCTCAATACATTACATTTGACATGTGTCAGCACTTCAACAAAAATCCTAGAAAGTAGAAAATGTAAAATGGTAGACAAAATTAGTTGTAATGCTAGTCTTTGTTTCCTACTAGAAATTTCAAATTGAAATCAATGGTTTTCTAGATATATCTCAACAAATGATAGAGAAATAACATAATCGACTAATCGTCAAGGTCTTACACCGTGGGAGAGTAATGATCTAGCTATTTACTTACTTCATAGGTGGTCAAGAAGCATGTGCCACAGTGTTTTATCTCTTTTTAAGACACGTGTTCATATTCTTTAAAAATAAATTAAATAAACTATACAAATCTTGATTCATGTATTCCTCGATGCCTAATACAAGTTTGCTAACATTTTTTCCTCGCTAGAATCTCGATCAATAGAGTTTACTCTAGCTAGTAATGGATGTTAAATCCATTTCCATTACGTGTAGTAATCTCATCTTGGTTTTTCCATCAAGATGATCATTCATTACAAGATTAAATTTTTATCTCATTTTAGAGCGTTCCAAAATGTACGATGTCATTGTTTGTATTAGAGAGACCGTTTCTACCAATTCCATATATATTATGCCCCTATTTGGAAGGGATTAATATCCAGATTTTGATCCAAATAAAAGTTAACAATTAATTTTAATCACATATTTTGTGGGACTTACAATCTTTCAACCACACATTATCAATTTTTATCAAAATCTACTAAAAAATTGATTTTAATCCACACCAAATAGGGGCTATGTGTGTGTAACGATACAAATTATTGATTTGTAATCTCACTGTAGATTACTTGACTCAAGGAAACAACCTTTAGTGGTCAAATTTTCTACCATGAATCAGAATATAGAGCCTTGGCTCAAAGCTTTTACTGAAGTTATTTGGCTACGACAATTGTTCAAAGACTTAACTATAATTTTTCCTCAGACGTCGCCAGTTCTCTGGTGGCATCTAATCTTGATCTTCTTCGTTTTGAGACACTACACACAGGGATTGATGCTCATTAATAGCCATGTTTAACAACTATTAAAATGAGTTTTTTTTTTAAATAAGTTTTGAAATAGTGATTTTTTGAAGAATACATTGTTAAAAAGTTCAAAAAATTTAGATTTACGTGCAAAATATTTTATTGTGAGAGTGTGTGTGGTTAAAAATGAGTTTCAGGAAAAAAAAAATTGTTTTAATGGTGTTGTCAAAGATAGGCTAGAGAATTTTTTTTTGAAGGAGTTAGATGTTAGGTATATAAAAATTCTATTTGACACAATATCAAAAACTCTCCTACTCACAATATTGATAGATAATTATTCAAGAATAATCTACTGAGCATCGGTGCTCATCATATGTTAAAAACCAATGATGTATCATATAAGTTCATCAGTAGATAAACTTATGGTAGTCCTCGATATTTGAATTAAGTAATTTATACAACACGTCTTCAGTGTTTGACAAAAGATGAACATCAATCCTTGTTAGATCCTTCTTCTATAATCATTAACCAAGTACTATATGTATTACCTTTCCCCCCCTTTTTATTAGACTATTGTTGACGGGATGATTTCAAACGAACTTGCTCTTACTTTATTTGTATTTTGGAAAACTCAAATGAATTAGACTTTTGTAATTATTTTCCCATCTTGCATCCAAATGGAAATAGCAAGTTGAGTGAAGGTTTTGGCCTTTTTGATAATCTTGCGAAGTGTCATTGTATTACGATTGTTAACTTCATATTTGGAAATCCAAACCTATCATCTATTCTTACTTTCAGCAATTTTCCTCAAACTCAACTTCAACCAAGCATTCTTCAAAGAAAAACGAAGGTTATTTTTCACAAAATCACTTCTCAAGAATCAACACCATCAGGGCAGGACCCAGCACCTGGCCAGTCCCCGCGACCGCCCGTGCTGGGTCCGCTGGGAGTGAAGAAAGATGAAGAAGAATGATGAAGAAGAACTGAAGAAGACGTTGGAGTCTCTGTCTGGACCGAGCTGGATGCAACCTGGGATTTTCACTCTTCGATTACCAGTTACACATTTCAACAACATCCTGAAGCTTCCTCTCCACCGCGACAGCAAAGGAATCTCCGGAGGCAGACTCTTTAACTTGAAACGGTTCTCATTGGAATACGGTTTCGAAACGGGAAACGCACTTTGCGATTGACGCTTTAGCTTGAAATACAAGTGCAGAAGGCGACGACAAACAATTGGAAATATGAGATGACGATGGTCTAGTGTGGTGCTCTAATATGAGCATTGCTGCTGTTGGGGCCATGATTGGGTGGAATCCAGATGAATTATTTGAAGCAAATTTGTCGAAGATGAAGAATGATGTGTTCGTGGTGGTGAGAGTTAAATACTACGGGGAAAGAAACAAATTGTGGGTGCTATGCTGTTGGTTTTGAGTTTGGGATTCTAATCCCAATCCACTGACTTCACACTTTATTGTCACTTTAATTTTGTTAAATCAGGTAAATTCATTTTACATGAGTTACTACTTCATTTAAAAAAAAAGGCCCATTGAGCCCAATCCATGGCCATGGGTTTTGT
>CAIGRR010138765.1:0-16409 GCA_903798365.1 Fraxinus sp. 1973-6204 | reverse complement strand
TATAGCATAATTACATCCAAACTAGGTTGGTATCTACTTTTACTATAATTTATAGTTTAAGTACAGCTCAACTATGTTGACACCTACTTAACTATAATATTTAAATTTTTTTTTCACGGACCGCAGTTCGTGAATGTGCAACTGGTGAAGCTCGCGGGTCACACCTCCTTGACCCGTGAATCGCCCGCTTGGGTCACGGGTCGGCCCGGGTCGATCCGGGTCGATTTTCACGGGTCTTATCGACCCGTCCATCTTGACACCTCTAATTCATATAAGAAAATTTAAAAAATCAGAGAGTATTTGTCATTTCCCTCGTGCACTTCACTTTTTGTAGTCCATGATAGAGAGATTTCTGGAATAATTGCACAAAATTCATATGTGATCGGTCATTCAAAGGCCACAAAATAAACAGTTTGAAGCAGAACCACTCCTCCCTGAATCCTCCTTATCCAAAACTACAAAAAATTCCAATAAATTAAATCTATCCACCGATCCAGTGGCTGTGATTTTTTTTTTTTTTTTTTAAATTTTTGTCTCTGTATTGCCCACGTAATATAATAATCCCATTTATTTCTGTGGAATCTTGAAATAGATTTTTTTTTTTGTCAAAAAATGACTGTAATCGTTAATATCGTAACAACTTCTGAGCTGTTGATTGAAGTTTTATTCATGTGTAGTCATTGCTTTGCAGGGAAATGGACTCTCTTTCTAGCATATCTACAACCTTAAAATACCGTCTGAGTATTATAACTGTTTTCTTGGCTTTTTACTCATTTGCAGAATGCATTTGTCAATGTGATTGTTTTTTCATCTTCTTTTCTTAGACAGACAGAGACAGATAGATTGTGGATGTTATTTTGCATGGAATGTGACTGAGTGGGGATACATGTTAACTAGATGGTGGAACCTTATAAATCATGTTACGAGGAACACATTGTTTAGCTTACAATAAAGATGAATATGCAGACACACATTCCTGCACAGATATCGCGACTGGTACCAAACAAGGCTCTATTTCTGTGGAATCTTGAAATAGAAAATCACTGACAGAAGAACATAATAAAGTGGGCTTTAACTCAAAGAGAGCCCACTCCTTTTCAGAGGCTGCTCTGGTCAGGAGAATTACAACTGCATTTCAAAGGTAATTATTCTCAAGAAAATAACACGTTTGCTAATTAATTGGGGAATTTAGACAGTGATGCATTGAGGGATTGGCGATTTCTTTGTTTAAATGGGATATGTCTAAGTTTAATCTTTTCTGCTGGTTATAAATGGGTTTGTTTGGAATGAAAGAATTTCATGTCAATACTGTATTCAATTATCAGTGGCTTCTTGTTTATTCATTATCTGTAATGTTTATTTTATTTTCAATTGTTCATGGAATTAGCTAGTATGAAGTTTCTTGGTTGATGTGCATTGATGGACTTCTGGTACATGCGCGTTTATTTTCAAGGAAAAGGTGCTTATTTTCGTAGTTCTGAGTTCNTTATCTGTAATGTTTATTTTATTTTCAATTGTTCATGGAATTAGCTAGTATGAAGTTTCTTGGTTGATGTGCATTGATGGACTTCTGGTACATGCGCGTTTATTTTCAAGGAAAAGGTGCTTATTTTCGTAGTTCTGAGTTCGGAAGTAGACTCCTGTTTGGATTATTATGGTACCACATGCATTGACGGCTGTATTTTGCTTTGGTCCATGTTCACCCCACCCCTCCCAGTATTATCATTTAATGTTCACATTTGAAATGTTGATCAGTCAATTATTTTGCTTCGAATTTTCATGGTGTTAGAGTAATCATCAAATGATATATTGACTCTCGAACTATTGATCCTGATTTCTCTAAAAATTCTGCTATTGGGTAATCTTGAAGTTTAAGGGCAAAAATGAAATTACGTGTTGCTTTTTCAGATTTTAAATGAAAAATCAATAGGTCGGAAAGACTAAAATCCCTGTTAACGGCATAAAGTTTCTTTTGTTTATTCTCAGGTGGAGGACCGAGTTAATTGGTTGTTGTACGACATCTCGCCAGTGGCGTGAGTAGTTGTTTGCATCAAGTCTAGATATAAGTGAAATATACACTTCAACATGTCGAAGCCACTGGATTACGAAAATTTGAATGAAAATGTTAAGAAATGTCAGTATGCTGTTCGAGGTGAGCTGTATCTTCGGGCTTCTGAGCTTCAGAAGGAGGGTAAAAAGGTATGTTTAGCTAAGTAGGCACGTCTCCCTAGTCCACGGTTGAGGTTCTGACGTCTTGCTTTTAACTTGCGATAGTTTAGAATGGAATGCTTATATATAGTCACGGATTTTATGAAACATTCAGTTTCATATTGGCTATCTTGGTTTAGTTTCTCTTTGTGAAAGTGACTTCAATTAAAGAGTTATACCACCATGCCATTGACTGTTTAATTCTTTGCTGATCATTCCATGATTCTACTGCAGATTATCTTCACAAATGTTGGCAACCCTCATGCCCTAGGGCAGAAGCCTCTGACTTTTCCTCGACAGGTTTGTATATATATTTATCAACATTTACATATTTCGTATGCATCTTTCTTTATATCGTTTTTGATGCTGTAGTTTGAATTCACTGTAAGAAAAAATGATGTTGCAGGTAGTTGCTCTCTGCCAAGCTCCATTTCTGCTGGATGATCCTAATGTGGGACTTGTATTTCCTGCCGATGCTATAGCAAGAGCTAAACATTATCTTTCACTGACGTCAGGGGGTCTAGGTTACGTAATTCACCATCTCATTCTGTTTTTTTTTTTGAGAAAATATAGAACCCCTATAAAATTTTACTACGAAAAATGGATGGGCTTTTCATGATTCCACTTCTCAATATTTTCTTTGCGACAAAGATCTCTTTATTATTTTCCTTTTCCCATTCTCTCCATTGCTTGCAACCTCAACTCCAGGACCAAAAAAATAGAAGAGAGATATTAACTTATTTTGATGGCTGGTTTTCCATTTCCAAGTCAGATTTCTTGATTTTATTTTGGTCACTGGTTAAACATATACAAAAATTTCATTTTCAGAGAAAAAATGTGAAGTTGCTAGGCTCTGCCACAATTTGATACTCTCTCTCCATGAGTACTACTTCTATTCCTTTATTCTGTAATAACTCTTCTAGTTGCATCAAATTACTAGTGCCAAATACTTAAAACTTCTCAGTGGTTACACTCGGCAACTACTCAGGAACCTTGTCTGAAGATGTCCATTTTATTTAGGACTACTTTACCTAGTCTAAACTTTTCATTTTGATCTATCCATGCTAGGTTAGACGATGAAGTTGTATATGGCTGTCTACCAAATGCTACATCCTCCTTTATATAGCTTTGAGACAGGCTATGGAAAAAGATATAGGTGGAGTTTGGTTGTACACTATATTTATTAAATAATAGAAGAACAGAAAAAGATATTGGTACTTTGTTGTGTTTGTACTCATTCTTCTTATTTTCAGTTTGATGTCGACGGGATTATTCAATTTGATGAGATTTGATTGATCTTCCTACAATAGATTATTTGATTGTATAAAATTATGCTTTTCCTAGTATAGCTCATTTACCTTGTAAATTACCATAATTAGAGGCTGTAAATCTCTCTATTTAAAGGAATGATAAAACTTCAATGGTGGCATCAATGGAAATACAAATCTGACCTGGTATTAGAGCTTACAAACTATAATTCCTCGATTTCTTTAGTATTTGGAGTCGTTGAGGATCAAATTTTGATCCGGTGACAAATTTTTTAGGTTAAAGACTAACCTTTTGGTTCTTGGGTTGCCGATTTCTTGCCTCTCTGTCCAAAATTTCTGGCCAGCGATTTTATTCGGAGTCAACTTGTTGGCTGCTAGAGGATTTGGTGTGTGTAATAGCTTGTGGACTACCAAAGAATTTGATAATGACATTTGACTGGAGAAATCAAAACTCTGTTCGGCGATCTGTGTCCTTGGGCTCTGGACAATCTTTGTGATTTGGGTTGTCAAAGGTTTCTTCTCTTTTTGTCGGCGACCGTGTTCTTGCTTCTGGAACTGTGTCCATCGTCTACTCTCGGGTGTGAGTATTCTCGACTAGATATTTAGTTATTTGGGCCCTTTTGTTTTTAATAGACACCTTTTGGGCTGCTTGTTTGGGCCGATCATTGTGTGCTCATATTGGGCTATTTGTTTTGTGCTAGTTATTTGTTATTACTTGTGGGCTATTTGCTTGATTAGATTGTAATTTTAGTTATAATGGCCGGAGAAAATTCAAGTGTTCGTCTTAATGGTAAAAATTACCCTACATGGGAATTTTAGTTCAAGATGTTCGTCTAAAGCTCCCACGGATCCCTAGGAGCTTAGTTCATGGGAGAACAAGGATGCTCGAATTGTTTCTTGGCTACAAAGTTCTATTGAACCACATATGGTCAATAATCTTCGTTCGTTTACGATTGCTAAAGGGATGTGGGATTATCTTTGACACATTTATTATCAGGATAATTTTGCACGAAAGTTTCAGTTGGAGTTGAATATTGGAAATTATCGACAAGGAAATATGTCAATTGAACAATTTTTTTCAAGTTTTATTAACTTATGGAGTGAGTATTATGGGTTGGTGGAGTCCAAGGTTCGTGAAGATGCTTAGCAGCATTGCAATTGGTCCATTTTGTGAGCCAACGGGATCAATTTTTGATAAAGTTGCGACCTGAGTTTGAAAGTGCACGAATTTGGTTAATCAATCACATTCCTGTACCGTCCTTGTATGTCTGCTTGGAGGAACTCCTGCGTGAAGAACATTGTCTTGCTTCTTAGCTTGCATCAGTTAAGACATTGAGTAATGAGATGGTTAATGTGGTCTGTGCCGCACAAGGTAAAGGGAAATCTAAATCGTCGCCATAGTGTTACAATGGCAAGGAATTCGGCCACATTGCAAAACATTATAACAGGAAATTCTGCAACTATTGCAAAAATGAGGGTCATATTATCAAAGACTGTCGCGTGCGACCTCAAAGATCGACTCCTGCTTTACATACTATTGTTCAGTCCAATCTTGTAACTACATCTTCAGACCACTTTGGTGCCCCAGGTTTTTCTTTGACTCTTATCCCGAACACGTTCACAGATGATTATTTCAACTCTCTTGGCCCTTAGCTTTCAAGGTAAACATAATGTAGTCACATCTCCTTTGTTAGCTAACTCTGCGGCTTCCAATCACATGACTGACAGTTCGACAGCTCTAAATAATGTTTGTAAGTATGATAGGGAGCAACATATCCAGAGAGCTAATGACAGTACTATTCCTATCACTGCGGTTGGGAATTTGGGGTCTTCTTTTAATAATGTTTTTGTTTCTCCATATTTATCTACCAATTTAATTTCTATTGGCCAATTGGTAGAAGATAAATGTACTCTTCGTTTTGATTGTGATGGTTGTCGTGTCCAGGATCAAGTGTCGGGACAGGTGATAGCGAAGGGGCTTAAAGTGGGACGTCTTTTTCCACCCGTCATTTTCTGCTCTTCGTTCTATTTATGTTGGTTATTCTGCCTATTCCTTTTAATGGTCATTTGTAAGTTGGGATATCCCAATTCTGTTATTTTCACACATCTTATGAAACATAGATGTTTGAATAATACGAATGAATTTTCTTCTTCACACTTTTCTTTCGATTGTGCATCATGTAAACTTGGTAAGAGCAAATCTTTACCATTTCCTTTACATGGTGGTCGAGCTTCTGCGTGTTTTGAAGTTATTTATACTGATGTTTGGGGCATGAATTCCGTCCTTTCTCATGCTCAGTATAGGTTCATGTCTATATACTCCGCAACAGAATGCAGTCGTTGAGCATAAGAATCAACGCCTTCTAGATGTTGTTCGAACCTTACTGCTTGAATCTTGTGTTCCTTCTAGATTTTTAGTAGAAGCCTTATCTACGACTATATATCTAATTTATCGCATGCCATCTCCGACCCTCAATCTTGATTCCCAATATTATCGTTTATTTGGCGTCCCTCCTAAATATGATTCTTTGCATATCTTTGGTTGAGTATGCTTTATTCACTTACCCCCCCTGAATTTCATAAACTTGCTGCCTAGGCAGTCGATGTGCTTTCTTGGCTATAGTAATTCGAATAAAGTATTTGTGTGTTATGATGCAGATGCTAGCAAGTTAAATGTTTCTAGAAATTTTGTTTTCATTGAAAATCAATATTTCTTTTCGTCTCGCCTAGTCCCAATCATGTTTCTTCTTCTACTTCACTTCCTTTTCTTGATGATGTATCTGACCAGTTAATCGTTTTAAACCGGTCTTATGTATCAATGCCGTCGTCCACTGCGTCTTCCTACAACTGAAACCATACCTGTCTTACATGTACCTCATCGATCAGCTCGGACTTCTCGACCTCCAGATAGGTATGGGTTTTCACATTCTGCTCATCAGGCCACTCTTGATAATATCTTTGTGCCTAAGTCTTACTCTTAGACTCCTACTCAAGAATGTTGGCGACAATTTATGATAGTCGAACTTCAGGCTCTTTAGGACAATTACACTTGGGATATCGTTCCTTGTCCTGCTAGTGTTAAGCTTCTTGAATGCAAATGGGTTTATACCATCAAGTTGCAAGTTTGAACTATTGATAGGTATAAATCTCATTTGGTAGCACTTGGGAATCGACAAGAGTGTGTCGTTGATTATGAAGAAACTTTTGTTCCCGAGGCCAAGATGACTACTGTCTGCACAATTTTAGCCATTGCTACCTCAAAGGTATGGTCGCTTGGCCATATGGATGTGAAGAATGCATTCTTGCATGGTGAAGAAATATTTATGTCTCCTCCACCTTGCATGTTTTCTTCTCCTACTACAGATGTTTGTCGCTTGAAACGGTTCTTGTATGGCCTGAAACAGGCACCGCGAGCGCTTGAAACGGTTCTTGTATGGCCTGAAACAGGCACCGCGAGCTTGGTTTGAGAAATTTCGCTCTACCTTATTGGATTTCACTTTTACTCGGAGTCAGCATGACTCTTCTTTCTTCTTTTGCGCTACTCCAACAGGGATTATCATGCTTCCTGTGTATTTAGATGACATCGTGATTACGGGTTCTGATCCTCAATTGATTGAGAAGCTACAACAACGGCTCAAGTCTTCATTTCACGTGAAAGATCTTGGTCTCCTACAGTACTTTCTTGGACTCGATGTCCAACATTGTCCATCTGGCATAATATTACATGAGCAAAAGTATACACAAGAGTTGCTCTCATTAGCCGGTCTTCAAGACAGTAATTCGGTTCTTACACCTATGGAGGTAAATTTGAAGGTGCGTCGAGGGTGGCGATCTCTCATCTGATCCTTAATGTGTCAATAATTGGTGAGTAGTTTGAATTATTTGACCATTACTAGACCTGATATTTCTTTGATCAATTGCATGGTCTGTGTCAGACCCATTTGGTTGTTGTATGTCGTCTTCTTCGATATCTCAAAGGTACCTATCGTCTCTGATGCTCGGACTCTTCGAAATGGTCGAAGTACCCGTGTCGGATACTACACGACATAGGTATAGGTATGGGTATGGGTATGGGATATGTATTAGATTCTCCAAGTTTCAACCGGACACTTCGTCGTTTTTGCTTCTTTCTTTTTTTTCTTCCCCTTTTATTCTTCGGTGACGGCATAAAGTTCCCCTTCTTTTTCTTCCATCTTTTCTCTTTGCCTTTTCTTCTTTTTCCTTCTTTTCTTTCTATATCGATGATTTAAGGTTTTCTTTGTATGAAATGAATATGAGTTTCATATAGTGTAACTTAGTATTCCATTAAGTTTAAACTGTAATCAAGTCCCTAATTTTCTATTTTATATAACATTTAGTAATTAACTTCTATAATTGAAAATTAAACTCCAAAATTCTATTTTATTTGTTTTAACACCTTATTCAATACTCATTTCCTTCTTTGTGAATGATTGATTTTGGTATATTTAAAATGACATCTTGGGTTAATAAAAAAATTGAAGTTTGAAAGACGTACCCACATACCCGTGTCTAAAATTTGGATTTTTTTTAGTCATATCCCCATATCCTATATTTTAGAAAATAATGAATCCGACACTTAGATACACACCCGTACCCGATACCCGTACTCGAGTCCAAGCATCATAGCCTATCGTCATAGTTTGTTCTTTCCTTCTAGTACCTCATTACAATTTGTGGGATTTAGTGATGCAAATTGAGCTGGTTGTACTAACACTCATCGTTCTATCATTGGTTGGTGTATGTTTCTTAGTGGTGCACTTATTTCTTGGAAAAGTTGGGAGTAGGCTCGTGTCTCGAAATCTTCCACTGAGTCCGAATATCGAGCCATGTCGACGGCTTGTTTTTTAAAAAAATGTGGCTACGAGGTTTGTTAAGAAAAACTGGTGTTCCACGACTTTCTCCTACTCCTCTTCGTGCTGACAATACGGGTGTCATTCAAATTACCACTAATCCGATTTTTCATGAGCGTACCAAACATATTGAAGTAAATTGTCATTCTATTCGTGAAGCACTTGGTTGTCATGAGATTTATTTGCCTCACATTTCCACTAAAAACCAAAAAACAGATGTCTTTACTAAGGCTTTATCTCATCATCGCCATCAACTTATGGTTGACAAATTAATGCTTCTTGATCACCTAGCATCAATTTGGAGGCTTTTCCTAGTATAGCTTATTTACCTTATAAATTACGATAATTAGAGGCTGTAAATCTCTGGATTTAAAGGAATGATAAAACCTCAATGTTGGCATTGATGAAAATATAAATCTGACACTTGATACCTTCCTCTTGTCACTCACTATCTATTCTAGGTGTAGTTGTTTTTATCTTGGATATATCATATATCTTCTCCACTACACATCATAGTACTGCTGTCAATTTTTCGTTTGTCCTGATAGATTTGGTTCCTAGCATTTCGATGCATCAGAATTGCTGAATTAACTGTTGAGAATGAAATTTACCACTCAATTTTTGACTAGAGAATCATCAATATGAATCAAAGACTAATTAACATGTACTTTATACTTAATCAGGTGCCTACAGTGATTCACGTGGCATTCCTGGAATAAGGAAAGAAATAGCTGAGTTCATTGAGAGACGTGATGGATATCCAAGGTGACAATGATTCATTTGTATTGCGCATAGTTTGCATGAAAGTTTAGACCTTAATAAACAGTACAGTAGACAAAATTTTAGCTTCTTAATAAAAGTATTGTGCCATCAAATCACCTTACCAAACATGCTAATTATGTTTGAATTAGACTTGACAAGTTTTATGATATTATACTAATTCTTAAACTGATTACTTATTGTTTCCAACTGGTTTCAGTGATCCAGAACACATATTTCTAACAGATGGTGCCAGCAAAGGAGTGATGCAAATCTTAAATTCTATTATTCGTGGTGAACGTGATGGAGTAATAATCCTTTAAGCATAATTTCCTCTTCCATCTTTGCTGTTTCTTTGCCTCATTACGTCCTTTTTTCTTCAGAATATTCCTACTTTTCCATAATATTATTGACACAGTTCTTATTTGTTTCCAGATATTGGTCCCTGTTCCGCAATATCCACTTTATTCAGCTACAATATCTTTATTAGGTGGCTCTCTTGTTCCCTATTATCTTGAAGAAACTGCCAATTGGGGTCTTGATATTGTTAACCTTCGCCAGTCAGTTGCCCAGGCTCGTTCTCAAGGAATAACTGTAAGTATGCCTTGTACATGTATACTCAATGGGTATGCTGAAAAGTTACTTTTCCAGAAAATAAGGTTAGACTACATTCTACAAAAGTAAGTTTTGTTTGTATATTTGTAAAAAGAGTAACTTCGAGAATAATGTTTACAAAAATAACTTAAAAAAAAAATGAATCAGGCTGGTCTGTTTTCATGGTGCATCTTATCCAATAACAGAGAATTATCAATCTATTTATATCTAATTTATGGAAAAAAAAATTCTTCTTGATACGTGCTTTTTAGTTACATTTTGTACATGGTGCTCCTTAAGTTTCTCCAGCTTATCCTTTTTTTTCTTTTAATTTGTAATAAGGTACGAGCGATGGTGATTATAAACCCCGGGAATCCCACTGGACAGTGTCTTAGTGAAGCAAATCTGAAAGAAGTATTAAAATTCTGTTATCAGAATAATTTGGTATTGCTTGGAGATGAAGTTTATCAGCAAAATATTTACCAAGATGAGCGTCCCTTCATAAGTGCACGGAAGGTATACATTCAGTGAATGTTATGTTCTAAATGTCCCGTTAGTGCTCTTGGATCTTACAGACTGATGGCATAATGTCCTTCTAAATTCCTAGTACATGTTGGTACAGCGTGTTTGATCATACTGGCAGTACAATGGTCAAGATTTTAACTTCTTTTTCTTTCTTAATGCCGTCAGTTTCAGACTAATCCACCTTAATAAACTGTCCATGAAGGTTCTGATGGACATGGGAGGACCCATAAGCAAGGAGCTCCAGCTCGTTTCTTTTCACACTGTGTCCAAAGGTTATTGGGGTGAATGTGGGCAACGCGGTGGATACTTTGAGATGACCAACATTTCTGCAAAGGTTTGCCTTTCTGTAATCTCAAACTATGTTCTTTCATGCAGATCGGTATTGCAGACTCAATGTGATAGATATTATGGATTAAACATTAAAGCCTTAACTCCGAGATCAATAATAAGCAAAGTAAATGAGAAATAAGCAAAGAAAGCACACCATTTTATTCGTCACTATGATGAAGAAAGAGATTAGAAAGGTTTTTTTTTTTTTTTTCCCGGCATGACTCTCTATCTTGACTATCCAAGCACCCATCCCCTAAAAAAAGCTCCTTTATATATAATAGGACCTATGTATGAATGCCCAGTAAACCCCTACAAAAAACAAGTTGAGAGGAAAAGTGTAAAGTGCGATTAAGCACCAAACAAGAATTAGAGATACTTTTATTTGTTAAGGTTAGATAATTTACATTTTAAGTTCTTAAGGGCAAAATGAAGACTGCGGTCAGAGACATGTGTACCCTATGTTTAGATATAAGGATTTAGAGCCTTGGCATTGGAAAAAAAAAATTTATTTTCTTAGCCTCCGTTTGATTTGCATTATTGTAGAATGAGAATGAAAAATATAGTCGTTATTGGGCTCCACACAAGAGATATAAATTCAAATTTGAAAGCTTGATGTGATGTATAACGGTCATATTTCTTATTTTTAATAGAAAAGCATGGGAAACAAACGAAGGCTTAGTTCTGAATCCTATCACCAAATAAATTGTTGACTGTGGTTGCAGACAGTTGAAGAGATATACAAGGTTGCTTCCATTTCACTCAGTCCAAATGTCCCTGGGCAGATCTTCGTAAGTCAGTTATTTAATAATATTTGCTTTGTACACAGGCTTTGTCTCTTCAGTTTGGTATTAAGTTGATTGAACTAGTTTCTCCCATTTGTTCTAATTTCTGCCATTGTCCCTGAGCTAAATTATATTTCTTTTCCTTTTCACAGCTAGGGCTTATGGTCAATCCTCCTAAACCTGGAGATCTATCTTATGAAAGATTTGTTAGAGAGAGGTACGACTGCTAATATCCAATTACGTACAATTCAATGTTTGATTTTTTTCTTGGGAAATTTTCTAAGTAGTCAATTTGCTTTTGACCAAAAGGATATTTGTTTCCAGCCAAATTTTTTATTAAATATGGCCACTCAATCATAAAAAATCTCTGTAGTGCCATATTATCAAAATATCCTCTACGCGAAGTTGTTGAGGAAGACTAGAATGTTTGAATGGACTAGAAACTCTCATCAACTTTGCCTTGTTTGATGAGAACGTGTAGATGGTTCGATATTCATGCAAAAAGGAAGGGAGAGGCATGTCTAATGGGACTAAAGTTCTCATTCACTTTGCCTATATTAGCAAAAACACCTAGATGGTTCAAAATTTGTGCAGAAGGAATATGGAGAATATGGTAACACTTTCGCAGAGAGAAGGGTATATTTGTTAGAAATTTCAAACAGTGGACATTATTTACGACTTCAAAGTAGTGGACAAAATTCATTTTTTACCTTTAAAAGTTTCATTTGGGAAAATTTCCTATTTTTTCTTCTGCATTTTGGAATTTGGAGAAGAGACCTTAATAATTTAAATATGTTTTTCCCTTTCAGTGGAAGTAATTGACTCTTGAAGCATTCTCATGTCATCAGAAACAACAACAAACTAAGTCTTATTTCTAATGTATTTGGGGCCAGTTACACAAGTGCTCATTATCCACTCTGTTAAGTTAATTTCTAGATTTACTTGAAGATATAAAACAACTAGATTCGTGGTAACTACAAAGGGCCATGCTAGTTTATGCCTCTAGCGAAATTGGTCATTCTTACGAACACAAGCCTTTTTAGATCTAAGTAGAACTTGTTCCAACCACCAAAGTGTTTTATTCTCGTGGAAGTATATTAATCACAATTTTGTGTTGAATCACAAGTCATTTTTATTGTATTTTGGTTGGAGAATTGTGAAATAGAAAACAAATGGTAACAAACCAGTTGGAATCAATTGAATTTTTTAAGTAAAAAATAACCCCCATATCTTTTGTTATATACATGGCCACTCTATGCTTTCAATAAGACATTAAATGCTACCTGTGGACCTGAAGAGTGCAGTAGATTACAGCAATCAGGTCGTATGACACGTAGGATTATGTGCAATTGCGACGGGGCTTTACTATTTGAATTGCTCTATATGTTTCTTTGTACTCTTATCATTCTTGTTGATTAGATATACGAAAGAGATGGTCTACTAAAAACTACTTTCTTTTCATATGTTCAAAATTTAGAACCCATAAGATTTTTGTTTTCGCTTTTTGGCTGAAATATTGCTTAGTATGTGATCTTGGTTATATTGAATAGCAATTAATTGTTGCATTCTTTCGATATTCACTTTCAGCAAAGGAATCCTCGAGTCCCTGAGGAGGAGAGCACAAATAATGACAGATGGATTCAATAGCTGTAGAAATGTGGTCTGCAATTTTACAGAAGGTAAATCATTTTCTTTGGGTGCGCAGATTTACTAACTGATCGCCATCAATTAGACATCCACTTTCCTGCATTACATGGAAGTTATTCATTGTAAGAACAAAATGATTGCAGGTGCCATGTATTCCTTCCCACAAATACGCTTACCTCCAAAAGCAATAGAGGCTGCGAAAAAGGCTGGGAAAGTTCCCGATGTTTTCTACTGTCTCAAGCTTCTAGAAGCCACAGGCATTTCCACTGTCCCAGGTTCGGGATTTGGTCAAAAGGAAGGGTACGTCTACTCTACTTTTAATTTTTTCATTATACCTCAGTTTTCTTGTTGGGAAGTAATGCTCAAAATCATGTATTGGGAAGATATCACATTTTGGGTGGTCCGTTGATATAGCTCAGTGCTGCTATTGGTTGCAACTTACTATACAATTGAGGAGCGTTAAATTCCTTAGCGGTCATTAAAACTTCTTTTAGTTTCAAGTTGGTAGTTATTAGTTTTGTGACCGCTAGTGTTTTTGACTCGATCTGGCTGATGGTAACTGTATTTGTAGGGTTTTCCACCTGAGGACAACCATCTTGCCGGCTGAGGAAGACATGCCGGCCATCATGGCCAGTTTCAAGAAATTCAACGACGATTTCATGGAACAATACGAAGACTACAGAGGCTATTCGAGGATGTAAAAATGTGGTTGGACATCTACCGTATATTGTCTTTTGCCGTTAAGAACCAAAAGATTTCCTCAATACCTCATTTATATTTTACATCTTTGTTCAAAATTATTACCACAGTTTATATGCTTGAGACGTTATATGAGCATATTTATTCTCTCATTAGTCTTTTAAGTTATCTGGTCACTTCATTATATTGTGGTAACAAAGTGAATAATATTATTCATGAACAAATAAAGATCGTGAAAATATACGATGATCACAAGATTAAAATAGAATTTTTCAAAATCGTGTCGATATTGAAAGTAGGTTAGACCTTGTCAAGCTTGATTGGGGAGTCAAGTGGCCTAACTTAGGCCATACGTCAACCTAGGTTGGATAATGTTAGTTGTACAAACATGATTGACAATCATGTGTTGTCAAAATTCGAACGATTAATACAAAAAAACAGTTTTTAGCAACTTTTAAAATAGGTGAATGTGATAGAGTGAAGTGTGTAGTTGTCAATAAAGGTTGTACATGTAGCATGATTCACCTAGGTTTTGGTCCTCTTGCTGATTTTTGAAATTCGACATCATGAAGTGTTTTCACACTATTGAATGATATGGAAGAATTAATTCCACATTTTTGAAGAAAAAAGAATTGAATCAATCTCTCTCTTCCATAAATGATTGCTGGGGAACCTTACACTACAGTTTGGATTTTTTCCTCTCGACTTTGGATCTTAGCTCCTGTTTGAGCCACATTAAATTTCTCATTCTCATTCTTTTACTTATTTTCAACCACACATTTTTCAATAAAATAATAATTTACATCATATCAATAATTTTTTCTTCTTTTTCAATCACACATTCTCCATCAATCTACTATTTCAAAATACATTCTTTCAAAATAATATCCATCAAACACACCCTTAGTACCTAAAAAGTCAGTCGGTACAAATGTTAGGCCAAGCCACCATGTTCAGCTATGCTAGGTTGATCCGTGTAATTTCTTTTTGTATAGTAAAATAATTTTTATAAATTTTAGAAAACGATCAACTAAATGAACTATGGATGTAATTGTGGGCTCGATACAATCTACCATTTCTATCTGCTCCTATGAACATGAATTGATTTTCCTACGATTATAATCCTATTAACACAAGATCAATTCACTTTACCCCTCTTGACCCATCGATATTTCTGGCCTAACGAGGGTAAAAATGGGAATTAAAAATTTGACGGCTGAAAGCAAACAAATGTCGCCAGGAATCTAATGTCAATGTCATCACTATTTACTGTACTGCCCTGCCTTTAGAAATAGAGTTATTCACGTGCTTGTCACTTGTTTTTCCCTAGCTTGTAAGCTACGTTTGGTTAGGTCACGATTTCCTCGTCTATTTTAATCAAGACAAAAAATAATATTCACCATTACTCTTCCCCCATTTTCTTCAATTCAAAATTTAAACGAATTTTAGCCCCCGTTTGACACCCATTAATTTTCTATTTTCATTCTCATTTTTCATTTCAACCACACATTATCCTAATAAAATAATATTACACACAAATCAAAAAAATTTCATCACTTTTCCACTACACATTCTTACATCAATCACTATTCCAAAATTTCTATTATTCTCAAAATTGGTTTCAAACAGGGGCTAAACTCCATAAAGGTGTTCTAGACCCTACTTGCAGAGCCTAGAAAGAGAAATAGAAGGATCATGGTCAAACTCCATTTCGTTCAGCCCCCGTTTGACACACATTAATTTTTCATTCTTATTCTCATTCTCATTCTCATTTTTCATTTCAACCACACATTATCCTAATAAAATAATATTACACACAAATCAAAAACTTTTCATCACTTTTCCACCACACATTCTTACATCAATCACTATTTTAAAATTTCTCTACTTCTCAAAATGGGTTTCAAACAGGGGCTTAGATACGATAATAACTTCTTCACGAAGAATTCAGTTTCATCGGGCCCATATTGTAGATAGCAAAGAGATCACTATCTTTTTCTTCAAACCCTCCACTAGTTAAGGCTGAACAACTATAATACGCGTTGATGCGTAGGTGGGAGACGTACGTAAAGGTAAAATACATTTTCTCTCTTCTTATTTTAAGTTTTAACCACACATTCTTTAATAAAATAATATTACATGTAAATTCAAAAAATTTCCTTGTTTTTCAACCGAACATTCCCATTAATTTACTATTCAAAATACATTCTTAAAAAAATGAAGTTCAAACAAGCTCGAAGTCATCTATGTTTGAAGGACATGTTGAAGGTGACATTTAGCTCCTGTTTGAGTCATATTCTCATTTTCAATCTCACATTCTTTAAAAAAATAATATTTTCCATCACATCAATAATTTTTCCTTCTTTTTCAACTACATATTTCCCATCACATTAAACAAAAAAATACATTCTTTGACTTAAAATGTGCACCAAAAGGGGTTTAAACAAATAAATGTGTGTATGGTAGATAGAAGAAGAGGAGGAGGGGGGGCGGGGGGGTCCTCAGATAAAGTTGGACCATGCTACTTGTACAAAGTAGCTTTACAAATTCGGTTTACAGAGTGGTATAAAAGACTTAAAAGCCATTCATCTATTCTTTAGTTAAATCAAGGTTTTCTATTCCCAAAATAGGGTAATTTTGACTTATTTCTCCTAATAAATGGAAAAGCCAATTATGCTCGTATTTATCTATATATTTTTTATCAAGGCAATCGTTTAGTATTCTAA